>UCOM01002506.1:0-25627 GCA_900474385.1 Ormyrus pomaceus | reverse complement strand
TTCGAATGCGATATTTGTGGAAAATATTTTATCAAAAAAAGTTATATAACCCTTCATAAACGTTCGGTGCATGAGGGAAGGAAAGATTTTAGTTGCCAAAAATGTAATAAAAGCTTTACTTCCAAAGCAAGCTTAAAGGTTCATTTACAAGGGCATATTTCTAAATTATTGCGGGCTCTTCGATCTCAACAGATAGTAAAAGAATGAGTCCGATAGATGAGATCTTAATTGACTAAACTTATGAATAATTACAAAGTGGCGAAATATGCTTTTACAATGTTTAATATCAGCATCAAGATAGTTTTATGCAAATTTTTTGAATCCTTTTTGGATTCATTTTAATGTTAGTCAATAATTTTCAAAACTTTATACTTTGTAAATAATAACTTGTAGAATCTAAAAGTTACCATCAAGTTTATTTATTTAAGAATTAATCCAAAATCGACGTATTCGTACAATTTATAAACAATCGACATAAAAATTTGAAAAATCTGATGTCTTATTTTTGTAATATATTTCATGTTATACTAAAATTACGGTTTTAAAAAAGATCTTTTCTCGTTGAATCTTAATCTGCTTAGAGGGAGATTTTTTGTGAAAGTGCGAACATTTTTATATATGTAGACATGTCATAAGTAATTTTATTTAAACCTAATTTTTTTGTAAATAAGTCGATGTAATATAATATATCTACTTATACCTGACGGATGCAATTTTATGCATTTTCAAAACTATTACCGTTATCATTGTCTTTAGATTAATAAAGCCAATATTGAAGTAATTACAAAATGTTATAAAATTGTTGTAATATTGTGATACACGACATTTAAAATGTTTTTAATAAAAAAAGAAGTGTCATTTATATACCATTTCTATATCATTTATTATGTACACTTCTACAATACTTATAATGGGGAAACTAATTTCTTTTATGTAAATAACAAATTTAATTAATATTTCAAATGCTTATATATATTTCTACACTTATAATATTGGTCAATGCAAAATGCAGGGCAGGAACATTTTTTGTAAATTTATAACTCAGTATTTTTTCTACTGAAAACAATATATATTTTAAAAAAAATTTTCAAAATCAAATTGATAGAAATAGACCTGTTGCATTTTTTTATCATTAATGTTTAAAAAACAATAATAATCTGTAATTTGATGGTAAAGAAAAAATTCCAAACCGACAAATACTTACATTCAGGCTTCATTTCTACTTGAGTCGAGTTTTTGATATATCCATTGCCGGTTCCTTGTTATAAAATCCTTTTGAGTTTAAAATAAAAATAAAATTGAATAACGAATAACAAATGTCGCCGCACAATGCGCATCTCAATTAACCTAATAATCTAGTAATAACAAACTGCTGTTCTTTATCGAAATCTTGAGCCTTTGTTTGGATCCGCAGGCTTATATATAATGCTCCTTGTCAGAAAAGAAGCAGCGGGTAGTCCGCTCCAAAGCAGCAGGCCATCAACCACCGTTTTTTATAAACTCCTGATACGCAGACTCCTCAAATGGCGCTCTGTACTCAGAATATATACCGAATATATATCTGCACGAAGCTGGACTTTTGAGGGCCTCATGCACGCAGATCCGATAGAAACTATTTAGCAGCTGTATCATTCGTGGAAAAGCCCTTTTACTTAGCGAACTTTTAAATCTATATATTTTACTTTTAAAGAAAGTGTCAAGATTCTTATTAACTGATTTCATAATTACATAGGAAGGTAGAAAAATGTTGACAAGCATCCATCATTTTTTAAATGCTTTCCTCTAAAACCTGTATAAAACTGTATTTCGCTGCGATTCTACAGCATTTCCAGGTCAACTTATTTCTTATAAACTCCTGATACAGAGGCTTCTCAAAAATCCTAAAATAAAAATTGTACTGAATCTATATCCGCATGAAACCGGACTTTTGAGGGCCTCATACACGCAGAGCCGATAGAAACTATCTAGCAGCTGTATTGACCGTGGAAAACCACTTTTATTAGCCAACTTTCAAATCTACGTTTCACGTATAAAAGATGAGCCGAAATATTTATTTGACTGGTTCCTTTATATCGAAAGACTAAAGGATTTTGACAAAAATAGATTATTTATTAAAACTTATTTCCTCGAAAACCGATGTAAAATTGTATTTCGTTGCTACCCCACATCGTTTCCAGGCCAATTTTGTTAGTTATATCCTTTCTATCTACCTATGCGAAGGGCAAGGAGCGACAGATATTGGCATTTTGCGGCATAATTGTTTAGAAAATTCGACAAAAATGGCACTTGAAAGCAGGCAACCAGCCACCTCTTCTTATAAACTCCTGATACGCAGACTCCTCAAATGGCGCTCTGTGCTGAGAATATATACAGAATATATATCTGCACGAAACCGGACATTTGAGGATCATACACGCATGATTTCTAGGCCAACTTTGTTTCCTTCTCTTTTTGCGCTATAAGAGTATATAAATGTTCCCAGTGCTAAATTGTGCAGTGTGTAAATATATGATCAGACTAACGATGGACACTGAGCACTGAAATGAGGGCGCAAAGTCGAACTTTCGGCACTCACTCTTTGCTGCAAAAGCCTGCCTTTACAAACGTCAGATAAAACGCAATCGAAAATGCAGAAGGCAGTAATAATATTCCAGGAAGCTGCTGTCGCCGATGCAAGAAATTCTAAACCCCTTTACGCGCATCAACAATTCTCGGCTGACGCGCTCGCATTTCAGCCGCGACGGTTTATTAATTATTATTCTGCAGCTTGCTGGCTTGTCATGAATGTTTAAGGAGCGTCGTTTGCCAGCCACTGACGTGCTGCAGTCGAGAGCGGATCGTCAGAGGGGCGACTAGCAGAGACTGAAAGGCTTTGTGAATTAACGAATTTAAAATGAGTTTTTTGTACAGTTTCAGTGAAGAGTGAATATAGAGTTGAATAGATTGAGTTTGATTGGACGGGAAGGAATCTTGACTTTGGTTGTGGACATTTTGTATGCTCTAATTAAAAATAGTAATAAAAATATATGCGAGGCTAAAATTAAATAATTAATAATAAAATTAACCTTTACGCTGCCGGAAAGTTGATATATCGACGCGACATGTGATCGGAACTTTACAGATGTTATATTAGAGATAAAGCGACAATGTTTTGGGCATTTTCTATGGCGATTTGAACCTTTCAAATCCCGGCAGCATAAAGGTTAAATAACCAATGTCCATTTATTACAATTTAGTAATTTTTTGCTATTAATTTTAAAAATTAAGAACGTGTCTCTAACTACTATTGAAATTGCATAGGCACAAATTTTAGACTGCATTGAAAGAAATTCTGCAGAGGTTTAATGAATTACAAAGTTGATAAAAGTCTATCAAAATATTTTGTAAGTAATGATTTTATTATTCCTTTGTATCTTTGAAATGATTAATATATTTTATTAATTATTAACTAAGCTCTAAGAACTAACAACAGATTCTTCAATTAATAAAATGTAAGCTCAAGGTGGTAAAATAAAAAAAATTTTTATTTGCTTTAATTGACTTAAATACTTAAAAGGGCCTACTTTCTAATCTATAATACAAGAACATAATCGATAATACAAGTAAAAGTTAAAATTTCTGTACAATTACTCATATACGCTCGGATATATTTCTTCCTAGGTAATTTTGATAAAAATCAAATTCCTCATCAGTATACTATGAAATCGCGTGGGCAATCTCGAGTATGTATTCGGAGAAGATGAAACGCAAGGACTTAGCTAGGTACGATAAATGACTAGATAGCGGCTTGATAATCAGGTCAGAGATATCCATGAGGACAACTATCATATCTGGTTGTTTTCAAAAAATCATATCGCAATGCATTTTAACGTAAGAGGTGATTCACTTCTTTCTGTTAGAAGTTTATTTAACATTGAATAACTTAAAAGTGCATGGACTCATACCCGAAAGTCCTCCAAGAGGTGCAATTGAAAGTAATAAATTAACGTAAATGCAAACTGGAATAGCTGAGCTTGAAATTGCTCATAGTTGAGGACACTATGCTTTGCACCACTGGAACACGAGGAATTGGTGTTTGTAACGTAAATCATTTGTTCAAATAATTTGTTATTTTTAAGTTTTCGGGAAGTGCAATTAGTTTTACTTAAATGCTCGTTTAGGGTGACTCAGGAAGCCTTTTCGTCGTTGGCGACACTCAAGTTGGAATTTCCTCTTTTGGTTGGCCCTGTGCTTGTGGACTTCCCAATATTTTCACGAGAGTCTCCAGCTACACTGATTGGATCAACCAGTTCTTAAATTAAATTTGTATTTTGCCAATACTATGATTGTTATGTAATTTTATTTGTTCAATGAATAAAAACATAGTTATTGAAGCACAATGCCATTGTATTCATTCTTGCCCGAACGAAATGTAAGATATAAAGATTAGTAACTGTACAAAATGTAATCTAAGATTTCATTAATGACAGTGATTGATTCGTTTTATTCAGAAAAAAAATTAATTCTCAATTTATTTAGAAACAATAACGTCGTAAGATCGAATATTTACAGAAATAAAATGGCAATAATAAGTATTTTAAGCTATTCATTATTAAGTAACAATGGATTATGAGATTAGTATTAGTACATGAATCATGCAAGATACCGATCAAATTAGGTTCTGATTTTGTATAAAAGAGCTTCAAATGATTACTAGACGACATAGTGCAAACTCAGAAAGTAACATTTACTTTTCAACACAAGAACTGTTCGGTAAGATTTATTAGCTCTTGCAATTATTAATTAATTATATTAACTTTAAATTAATTGATGAAATTTTAAATTATTTGCTAGTTTACCATTTATTTTTTATTTTTGTACGATTTTATAGGGTTTGGTACATTTTTATATATATAAAATAATTTATTTATTAAATAATTATTAAATTAAATTATTAAATTAATTTAATAATCATAATAATTAATTAATTTAATTTATTTATTAAACTATTTATTTATTTGATTATTTATTTATAAAATTATTTATTTTTTCACGTATAAAAAGGTAAAAAAACATAAGAAAACGTATTAAAATGTACGGAAACGTACAAAAACATACAAATTTGTATATATCAAAATTTACGTTTTCATACTTTTTTATACCTTTTCGTATATTTCCAGTTTTGCTTTGATTCAGCTATTGAAAAAATTTGGTAAAAATGTATCGAAATGTTAGTAACCGTATGGAAAAGTACGGAGACGCATCAAAACATATAGAAATGTAAAAAACGTACAAATTGTCCGAAATGAAAGTCAAACCTTCATTTTCTTACATTTTTGTACATTTTCGTACCTTTTTCATACATTTTTTATTTCCATTGGGGTTCCACGTGAAACATTTTGGGAAAGTGTAATAATCGAGCATCTTTTTGCTAGAAGTTAGTTGGTCCTCTTAAGAAATTACCAAGGAAGAGGATAAGGAACGTACGTACTTACCTAGACTTGCAAGAGTTCGGCGTAGACTTGTAGCAGAACCGCCTTGAAGCTTTTCATCCTCGTGAATGGGAAGTTGAGAGCAAAGTACAGACTTATTTAGAGTGGAAATTGGTTTACGCACTATATGCAGTTACTGCAAGTTTGTTTATATCGCAGGCAAGCAAGAATCGATGCTGCTAATAAAATAATGATAATAATAGATGCATTGCGATTTAATTTATCCATTAATTCATCCCGACTATATGCTCGGCCGTTACAAATATTATCATCAATTTGTTAAAATAACTCTTCTCTATATTATTGAATCATTAACTTGTTCATTTTTCATTTCCGTATTATTATTTATCTCAAAAAAAAAAGAGTTACGTACATCCTAGTTGCAAAAGAAATACTTAAACCAAAATTGAATTGCATATATTACTTTGAATCATTGCGAACACGCGAAAGGAAGTGATTGTTATTAAAATAACTCGCACTCGTCTACTTGAACATCTACCTAGTTAATCTTGAAAGCGAGTAGCGAAATACAATTATGGGATAAAGCGAACTTACGCGCAAGTGAAGTTCGATCCAAATTACGAGATGAATTTCCCGGCCGAAGAAGTTTCTTGTTAATTTAATCTTATAGTCATAGCTTTTAACTATAATGAGAGTCGCAGGAGTTTATTTTAGTTTAATCTTCTTCTGAAAGACGGCGTTATCGTGACGCAAGTCGCGGTACTGCACAGTTGACCTAATAATTTGGATCGAAGTTCATCTTACAGGCTAAGTAAGTTTTATCCTAAATTTAACGAAAGCTTGAAATTTAAGGATTTATTGGACGAGAAGAAAGGAGAGAGAAAATAAATATGAAATGTACTTTACATCATATAAGGTATGTTATTTATTATATCTTATGTACATTCAACATCGTCTTGACAACACCATAGGAAAAATGTTTAGATTCATCCCAAAAATTTGTTGACAGATTCTATTTTGCGCTCTGTTATTTCACTCTGTATTTTATTTGTTCGTATTTGTTTTCATTCATTTTTACAAAACAAAACAAAACAAAAAAAAAAAAAAAACTGAAGACGCACGGAGGTAATGTGTTTTGTGAACGTGTGTCTGCTTCCGGTGTATGCGTATATAATAGTGAATTAATGAACCAATGATAAACTCTGTCTACACGGCCGTGTAAAATTATATCGTGCGTAAAAACGTATGTAAGCGATGTACATGGGACGGTACCTGTTTGCTCTTCTTTATTAACTTTTTTTTACGTTGAGATTGTTCGTTATTTATTTATTTATTTTTTTTTTTCGAAGCAGGTACTTTGGCAAAGATTTCTCGCTGTTGAAGCAGTTGTAAAATATGGAAATTAAACAACGCGCACGTACGTCGCCTAAGTAACGCTTAACTAATTTAATTCTATGAATTGCTTATCGATTCGACGTTCATGTTTATTGTTTATGCTTTTGTTCATTCATTGTTTCAGCATTATTACTTTTTTTTTTACAACGGCGAAGTTTTTTCAAAACTTCGAAAATAAAGGAAATGCTTTCTTCTCTTGCCTCTCCCTTTCGCACTAGCAATAGATAAACCTATACGATAATAAAAGTTTCTTTAATTTAGTCAGATCTCTAAACAATAAATAAGATTTTTTTTCATTTTAATAAATAGTATTACAGAGGCGGTAATTGTTAGAAAATTAAGTAAAAAGTGTATGAGGCATCTAACGATTTTTTTTTCCTACAACTTCGTTTCGCTCTTTACAAACGGTGCAGACGAGGACAGTCACGCGGCTTCGCAAATTTTGATTAGCTTTCTTTTTTGCTCTCTTCCCCAACCGATTTGAATTCTATAATCTTAGCTGCCATTCGATCGACATCTCGCTTTACGATTATCAAGTCTTACATGTGTACGAGGTAACCAAAATATGTGTATCGTGTGTGTGACTGCGAGTGCGATAGAGAATTTGAAAACATCGTCGCATTGCAAACCGCTCGTTTTTTGCCATCAAGTTAATACATATATATATTTTTTTCTTAATTTCATTTTATTAAAACGTAACAGAAAGATTCGCGATTTCGCAAGAGGAAGACCAATGTTTCTTTTCTCAGTCTACGCAAAGATCGACGCTAGAGAGTTCGACAAAGACTAATTGAAAAGCTAATAATATAAGAGACGGCGAGTTTTCGAAACTGCCAATCGCACTAACACATTCGTCATTAGACACAAGTAGTTACAGCTGAAAATCTGAAAACGTTTTTTCGGCGTTCCAGTCGAAAGCTCCAACACACATGTCTTATACATACGTAATAGAATTATTTCGTCCTCGCGAACAAGTCCTCTTTTAAAATTCACCGATTCTAAATATCATTCACTAAGGGTGTGTCCATGATTTCGATTAGAACTCCGGGCCGGCGTTCGGCGTTCTTTTTACTTTTTACCTATTTCATATCGTTTAACTTGTAATACGAACATTTAGGAAGATAGCGCTATTCGATAATTAATATCATCTGAAATTTTTTAACATTCTCTATATAAAAATCTGCATTTGCGTGTATCCACTTATTGCTTCTCATAATCGTCGCCGTTTTCTCTTTCTCTCTTTATTTTTATACTTCGATTAGCTCATTTCGCCTTCGGATCCCTTACGCACTTGTCCCTCTAAAGTGAAGAGAGAGGCCTCAATTTTCGTCGCATCGAGCAACACGAATATTCGATCGGCGCTTACTTTCGTTCTCTGACCGACAAACGAAAAGACGCGCGACACGAAATATAGAGCCGTTTTATTTAGTCTTTTCTTTTTAAGATTCATACTAGTTTACAATGTTTCTGAAAACTAAGAATATAAACACTTTCACGAGGCATGACCGTTGACCTCGCACGGTTCGGACAGACTTTATTTTTATATATATATTTATATATTTATATAATAAAAAAGAAACTCAAAAAGCATGTAAAATACTTTGTTGTACGTCGTGATTCGGTTATCTCAAGGGTACGCGTAACGACGTACTCGCAAGATATTGTTAGGTGTCTTGGAAAAAACAGTCTTTTTTTTATACGTTTAGGGCTTCTGTGCAACGAATCAGGAATCCTTCTTGGACCAAAAGACTCCAACCTAAATATTTTGTTCATTTTACTTGATTTGCTTCACGCTCGATTTCAATCGTTTATATACTGCTTAAGGTTTACTGGAATGGACGTAGCTTGGCTTCGCTTTTAAGACTTGGTCTCTGTTGCAAAGATTGAAATTTCGATGTGTTGGCGCACTTTCAAGCGGTTCGTTCGATTCCCTACTTTGACGTAAGAGGCTTTCGACTCCCTTTAGGCCGCGTGCAGCGTACTTTTTATCACTCCCGTATTGAGTTTGACGTTCGCCTATCAAGTCCATGTTGTGATATGTTCATGATACCGAGGAACGCAACGCAGAGTTTTGCCGACACTGAAACGCCCGAATACTTCATACTTTTTTTTCTTTCTCTCACACATATATCGCTATCGAAAATTGCCAGATTTCCCCTGTCCGAGGTTCTCCCTTAAAATCAATAACGCGGCTAAATAAAAGCCAATTCGTGGCAGTGGGATTTCGAGCGAAACTGTCAGTCGTCAAAAAATTGTGAAACAGCCAACTTACGATTTAAGATGGAGCTGCGATTAAATGCAAGTGCACACAGTCTTTTCGGATAAAATAGAATACTGTCAAAAAAAAGTAGCTCGGAGCGAAAAATCTGGCAATTTGCTCGAAAGTCGTCGCTAAAGAATCTGAGCAAGATACATTATTTCCATAAAAATGCATACAGAGAAGTTGGAGCGCAATATACATAGCACGAAGCGGCGCATCGCATGCCCACCGCTTCCAGAAGCATTTACTCACAGAGAGAGACGCAGGCACTCGCTCTACAATAATAATCACGTATAATTTCTGGCTTCACCTCCCCGATCCGACACTGCACATTCACGCTCGCTCGCTTGCATTGGCACGTTTTTCCCATTCCGATAAACAGGTAACAGGTACCTAGACGAAAACACGTATTTATATATATATTTATATACTTAGATAGTTATATAAATATGTTCGCTTTGGGGATATTTATATAGTTATCTAAGCAGGGCTAAAGGCAAGAATTGTACATCCATCGCTCGTATCACGCACACACGGCCACATACTCTCTCGCAGACGCTCTCGCAAAAGACGCACGCACGCACGCGCACAGACAGACGTCGCTACACGGAGACAATGTAATATATATTTATATGTATAATATGTAAAAAAAGCGGCGAAATCGGATTCTTTGCGTGAGTCACTGGTTGTCAAGCGCGGATAATAATTAGAGTTTGCGTCCCCGATTGGTCGGATAGGCCGAATATTTGTTTCTTTTTTTTCTCTATAATACACAACTATGATACAGCGGCCTTTGGCGGCGCCTCGAATCGAACATATCCCCTCCTCAGTAGTAGTAGTCCGAGTGCGCGGCGGTTATCGCGTCGTCGGTGTCAAAGTCCTGGTATTCCTCGATGACGGCGTAGACCCTCTGGGGGTCCGTCGGCGCTAGTCAGCGGGTCAGCAGTAGCTCGATTTCCTCGTAGCGCCGAGGCAGCACGGGCTAGACGAGGAAGCCCTGGGACGTCGCGGACATCTGAGCCCTCAGTGCCGTCACGCTGTTCATGATCTTCTTCTGGTGGCCGACGAGGGTGATGCCGAGGGCCGTAAGCTCCTGGACGGTGACGCGCGCCGCCGCCTCCAGCGTCGTTACGCCCGCCCGCTCGAAGCTCTCCGCGTAGCGGGACATCTTTATCGAGGCCAGCCACTCGTTCACCGACGTCAGCTGGGTCAGATCGACGGCGTCCGGTGCCAGAGGATTCGTGCCCCTAAAGCAAAGACAGCATTAGCCATACTTTCCTCGGTTACTCACCCGCCTTATCGGCGCGCGGCAATTCTCCCCTCTGCCAAAGGCTCTTACACTCTCTAGTGGGGGGGAAGCTCTAAGTCTAATCTTTGTTCATATTTACAGTGAGGGGGTTTAAGAAACTTTGAGACTACAAGGATTCGGGTGACTCGTTAGTTTTGCTTTCATTTATTTCAAAATTCTATGACAATTAATCAGTGTATATTCCACTGATGACGACAAAAGACAATTATTATATTGCGTATAAAACTAGGACTAAAAAGAATCGACACGTTCGTATTTACAAGATGTATATGCTATGAGGTCTATAGGGGGTGGGGGCCTAAGGTAAATACAATAAAGTCAAGTGGTTCTTGCCGCGAGACTCATATTCAGCCTCGAGCGTTCGCGCTCAGGATGGAAGATCTGAATTTGCGAAAGAAGCTCTGAGACAGAGACGGAGCGAGGAGTAAATTAGGAAGAAAATAGTAGACTCTCTCTCTCTCTCTCTCGCTCTGTCTCCGCGCTCCGGCGGCTTTGGCTTGGCTCGAGCGCTCGAGGCGGTGCGCATAATATTCTGCCTCGTAACTCCGCGGGGAAAAGCGGAGCTCCGCTGCGGTACTGTAATAGTTGTATGGTTTTAGTATGGTAAGTAGTTAGACGGCAGCGGTGTATATCTATGTACGTATATATATAGGTACGCGGTACGCTACACACTAATGACAATAATGGCGATTTATCGTTAGCCGTAAAGTTCATCTCGCGACGGTACGCGCGTCACACACATTAGCAGGGCGCGCGCGCTCGGACTCGCTTATACGCATACAACCCCGGAGCGGCTGAGAGCGTGTACGCGAGTCGCGAGGCGGCACACTGGGCGAACGCTGTACACACGTGTACAGACGCAGGATGATAGCTGGTGCATGAATGAAGCAGGCAGTGCAATGTGTACGTAATACGAACTAAAAGGCAGTATACGATAATACAAGCAGAGCAAACGGTTGTCTACGTGGGTGGAGAGTATTATATACGACATCCGGCAGGGCTGTCGCGCCCGGCGAGACGAGAGGAACTTTGGCGAGGAGTGCGCGCCGCGGCGACATCGTCGACGTCGTCGTCATCGTCGTCGCGCGCGCGAGCGCTTCTTTTCATTTCGCCGGCCGCTAATTAGAAAGGTAATTACGGGCCGCGCGCGCGGGGCGGCTGCTAATTAATATTCCAAAATCACAAGCGCTTTGCTCTCTTTGAGACGTTCGCCGAAGCTTTTTTTTTTTCCTTTTCCACTCGACTCTCTCTCTCTCTCGCTCTCTGCGCGCGGCGCGCACTCGAGCCCTGTTCCTCGCTCCTCGCCTCGATTGCCCGGCGCCGAGCGCCGGATTCTTGAGTTTTTCTGTTCTTTTTACCTTTTCCTCAAATGCACGTTGGTAGTCGAGGTGGCGGGTGGGGGTGGGGGTGGAGCACCCCTTTCCCTGATTCTGACAATCGTTAGCATTCGTTAGTGTAATGGAGTAGGTCACACTCGTCCGCGCGATACTACCTCGCACCTCTCTTTCACCCCCGCATTCGCTCGCTCTCTTTCACGCCAACTTTTCCTCCATCCCTCATTCGCGCTCGCCTTTCGCACTCTCTCTCTCTCTCTCTCTCTCTCTCTCTCTCTCGCATTCGCACTCGTATTCGCCTCCATTTCCTCGGCTTCTCTCTCTTTCTCTCGCTCTCTCTCGTGTGTTTCGTTCTCTGTGTGTGTTTTTATGTTTACGCGAATTGGCTTGATAAACAAACGCCGGGAACAAAGGGAGAAGGTGCGACAAGGGAGAAGCTTGAAACGAACGGCAGAATAAAAAAAAAGAAACGTCCTTTCCCCGGCAAAAAAGCGGCTCGTCAATTTGCACGTTCCGACGAAAAAACGGCCTTTTTCGAGATCGAGGCTCGGAGCTGCAAAGAATTTATTGCTCTTCGGCTAACGGTCATGTACACACCTATATATGCGCAGTCTTAATAAATGTTTCCTCGATAAAAAGCGTTAAATACACCGCGTATCTGTACCTCTCGAAGGGCAGAGAAATCCTATTCTACAGAATCGAAGCTCGCGAATTCGCAAACGGTATACAATAGTTTAAAAAACGCAATCTCAACGTTTAGCGTCAAGTGAAAAAAGTTTTAAATCATAAAAAGCAGATTAAATTCAATATTATAATTTATATTTCATCGTTTTCTCAATAAATACTATCCTCTACTTATACTCATCGTTGACTATGTATAGCGCGTAAAGTTTAATTAATTCAATAACATTATAATAATGCCGACAATAGCAATAATAATTCATTTTTTTTAATATCATTCGGTAGAAATATCTGAAAGACTATGAAGACGTCGGTACGTCGACGTGGCTCGCCTAAGCTCTGCCTCTACAGATTCTACGTATATTTATATTGCTATTCGTTGGTTGCTCTCGTCCGCTAATGAATCGTAGCATAATTTATATACTTAGCTCTAATTTTCCATTTTCTTCTCATCGTCTACAATAATCGATAACGTATTTTTTTTTTATCCTTCTATATGCTACGTGTCTCGTAAAAAATTATCTACTACCATCGATTTGGAAAGCTTAGAGTCCCAAGCGTCGGCAGGTACGTACGTGTCAACTTAAAAAGTACTATTGCAGTGGTGGGTACATGTATAAACAGTGAATTCGAACGAGGAAATTAAAAAGAGAGCAGAACGAGTGCAGCTGGAAACCGAGCAGACGATTAAGTTAGGGACGTGGGGCTCTAAAATTTCGAATCGATGGTACATAATACAGTTACAGCAATGTTTTAACTTTGTTTATAGCAACCATCATTAATCTTAAATCTTTTGTGTAAAAACACTGGTCAACATTTAATGTAGATTCTTCCTTAAAATTTACTCAGTCGCAGGCGTCCGAGAATTATTCGTCGCTCGTAAATCTAAGACAATGAACAATAAGACGTGAAACGGCGTACATGTTATAAGAATTAAAAGAGAGCGGATGGGTTCGCGCTCGTCGCAGTCGTCGTCGCGCACGAGCCCTCGAGAGAGTTTGCCGGGCAGCAGCAGCAGCGTTAGCGCGCCCACGCGCAGTCGTCTGTTTTCTTTCTTTTATATACTGTACAATTTCGCGCGTGGCGGTAAGTAGCTACAAGCGAGTAGATTTTACAGCAGCAGAGCAGATCAGCGTTCGCTGAGTTCGAAAAGAGTTAAGGTGAGTTATCGAGTAAGTTAAAATCTGTACAAAAATCGGCGTGGCTGTACAAGAGACAAGTCGTAAGGAATCGAGCGTTGTGAGGCGTATGTGTGAGTGTGTGTGTTTATCGGGGGCTGCCGTGGGCGCTCGCAGCTCGCTGCCGCTTAGGTGGGCTCGTCGAGGTGCTCGGGCCGGAGCAAGGGTCAGCCGAAGTGGGTGAAGGGCACCCAGTTGGGATAGGTTAGCGGCGGCTGGTGTGGCAGTGTGTGTGTGGCCGCGTGTGTGTGGTAGTGTAGGGTTCGGCCGGCTCCCGCTGGCATTACTGGAACGGCAGGCCCGGGATGGGCCACTACTTCGACAAAGGGTTCGTGGCCGGAGTGTCCGGCGTGCGGCATCGTCGCCTGGACCGCCGCCGCCGCCGCCTGAGCGGCCGCCGCGTGCGACGTCGTCACGTAGTACGGATTGTGGGCGGGCGGCCTCACGCTGTTCGTGTTCGTAGTCGTAGTTCACACCCGCCGGCAGGTAGGCAGTAGGCAGTAGCGTAGTAGTAGTAGCGGTAGCAGTAGTCGACCAGTACGGTACCAAAGACACCACAAAACCAAAACCACAAAGAATTAGCCCAGAAACAAAAGAGAAAAGGCGACTTTAGAACAGGCGTCCACTATTTTGATTTCAACAATCGTTAAGTTAATTAAATAAACGAACAAAAATCATAAATCAATAAAAAAAAAAAATAAAAATAAAAATAAAAATAAAAATAAATAAATAAATGCCGTGTCGTACGAGAAAGGCTCACTTGGCAGCTTCATCCCACTTGCCAACTGAACCCTTCCAGATGCTTTTCTCCCTTAGAGGATGGGTTAATCGGGCTCTCATTAGTTCTTACATCTTAACTACATTATTATTATTAATTATCTTTGTTAGATACGAGGATGCTGTGGGACGACGGGAGAGGAGAATTTAAAAATGATATAAAGCGCCATAAGCGATTAAAGCTCAGTGAAAGCCACCGCGTACAAATCGATCGTTGCCGTTGTCGAGAAAAGAAAAAAAAAATAAATTTCAAAAACAATGTGTGAGGTCAGACTTTCGTCCATAAATTAATTTTGCTCCCAGTTGCTGCTGCTGTTGCTGCGTCGTTTTCATCGGCAAACAAAAGTCAAAAGCTGCGTATACTTGGCAATGTTTACTACGTGCGAATATGCGTCGGCGAACAGAAATGATAAAGCAATTTTGACAAACAAAAAGGATTCGTTAATGATAAACTAAAAGTGAAAAAAAAAAAAATAGAACGAAAAATATGTAAAATGTCCCCGTCCAATCTCTCTGCCTGCGAGTAAAAAATAGAACAAAATAGGACACTGTTGAAATATTTACACATGAAAAATATAGAGTCGGAGTTGCTGAATTTGGGTAAGTTCCAGTAATGCCAATCAGGTTACCGTTCTTAAATAATTATTAATCTTGTACATTACACATCCGCATAACTTTCTCACTGTTTCTCGTTATATATATATATTATATCTTACGTTTCGTTTTGCGTTTGTTTGCGATTCAAGTACAACACCAAAGCTTAAAACGTGCGACAGCACGAATAGATAAAAAAACAACACAGAGAGCGTGAAGGCTTCGTTCTTATATCGGCAACAAATCAATTAAAAACATGTTATAGCTTTCGAGAGAAATTAATTTATGGACTCGCGTGGCATGCGGCACATGATTCACTTGAAATGATGACTCTCGAACGATTTAACGTGGAAGCATGCTGCAAAACTCGTACGTTCTCGTCATGTATACACAAACATTTACTTAAATTAATATCTCTCCGTCAAATCGTTCGAACGAAATGAATGCGAATTTGCTCACACCGAGATTATGCTTATTACTGAGAAAACGAATCTTCTAAACGTATACAACTATATTAATTTACTCAAGCTCTGAATCGATTTAGAAAACTCGTTTATAACGCTTATCACGATTAAATCTATCGCATCTTGATAGTACACGACAACGAAAGCCTATGACATATAGGTTTCAAGAGACTTAACGCTAAACAAAGTGTTTATCGAGGCGTAGATTACTCAGGGTAAATGTACCTGTTCTGAGCTATTTTCCGGAGAGTGTCCGGACTCCTGATGAGCTTGTCGAGCGTCTGTGTGAGGTTGGCGAAGGTCGGTCGATGGGTCCTCTCCTTCTGCCAGCAGTCGAGCATCAGCTGGTAGATCGCCTCGGGACAGTCCATGGGCGCCGGCAGCCTGTAGCCCTTCTCTATCGACTTTATCACATCCTGGTTCGACCAGTTCCAGTAGGGCCGCTCGCCGTACGACATCACCTCCCAGCACACGATTCCCATGCTCCACACGTCCGAGGCGCTGGTGAACTTGCGGAAGGCTATCGCCTCCGGAGCGGTCCATCGTACCGGTATCTTGCCACCCTGGCCAATCAATATCACCAATTAAAACTATTTTCTAGCCTTGATTGCCCCGGAGGGGGGAGGAGCCGTTTCGTTGGGCTTTTTGAAAGTTGACAATTTCTGTATCGAATCGTCCTTGTTTGAAGTAAAAATTACATTGAAAAGTTTCGATATTTTTGTGCGATGCAAGCACACAAAATGGGACGTATCTTCAAAGCTTTGAAAAATACACAACAGCAGTATCCAAAACTATTTGAGCTGCGTATTTGCACAAAAACGTTTGTATTAATAATCCCTCTTTTTTCATGAAAATTCGCAGAGCGCACAGTTTTTTAACAGACGGGAAAAAGTTTACAGTGAAAAAAAAAAAGAAAAAGAAAATCGAAACTCCACTAATTGCAGTTCTCGATTCTTCCAGCCTACTTACCCTCGTCGTGTAAGCTCCTTCCGTCGCGCTCTCGATCTCCCGGCTGAGGCCGAAGTCGGCGATCTTGCAGACGAGCGCCGCGTTGACGAGTACGTTCCTCGCCGCCAGGTCCCGGTGCACGTAGTTCATCTCCGCGAGATACTGCATACCGCTCGCAATACCGCGCAGCATACCGACGAGCTGGAGCACCTGGAACTTGCCGTCATTCGCGCGTAGGAAAGTGTCCAGGCTGCCGTTCTCCATGAATTCGGTGATTATCATCACAGGGTTGCTCTTCGTCACGACCCCTTGGAGGAATATCACGTTGGGGTGCTCGAACTGGCCCATTATCGAGGCCTCCGTCAGGAAGTCGTTGCGCGCTTTATCGGCAGAGCCGGGCTTCAACGTCTTTATGGCCACGTCGATTTCCGATCTGCCGTCTGGCGGCAGTTTCAGCTTCCCTCGACACACGTCCCCGAACTCGCCGCCACCTAAATAGCAAAGCGCCTTCCATTAATCAATGGCCCGTGAGGAGAGAGACCCTTTATCTTCCCGGGGGTTACACTGGCCCTCGTTAAGTCATTTGTCAGAGGGACGAGTCAATTTACACGGCACGATAGCCTAGAAAAACTAATGACTCGCAAAAGCTACTTCCGAGTCCGTAATGAATTTTGCTCGCAAAGGCAGATGCTACGAAACTGATAGTATTACATCCATTTGAGGAATTTAAAGGAATATACTCACCGATGATGGCCTCGATGGTGATGTACCCGGCGTCGATCTCTCTGGCAAACTCCCTTACAGCCTGGTTCGGGTCCTCGTAGGTGTGGGGGTCGACGTAGCTCCTGGCGCTGGCGCCACTGGTACCTCCGGGGCCTCCGGCAGACGCGGCAACTCCCACTGCGGGCGTGAAGAGCGGCGTGGTCACTGCAACGTCACCAAAACAGAGTTCATTTATATTTACAGGCGTCCGACGCGGGTAGACATTCGCTCCCTCTCACACGCGCGCACACTGGGCTCTCTCTCTCTCTCTCTCTCTCTCTCCTCTTTTAATCCCTTTTCTCGTACACTCTTTCCCCCGACTATTCGCGAGCTATGCCATTATCCAGAAGAGTCTACGCTCGGTATTCCAGAGTTCGTGTTAATGCCTTATTTATGCTTAATTTATGCCGTTCCACTAAATTCCAGAAAGAGTAAAGAGGCCAATTACTGTCGAGAAGTGCAAGACCCAGTTCTCCCCAAGTTTTTTCTAAGAGAATACCCTCTTATTGTCCGTATTTAACTTGCTTTTCATTTCTTTTTTTTTTTTTTTTTCATTTGCTTCTACAAACGTAAACGCACAGCTCCGAAATATCGTCCATTGCTCGACGGACAAAGAAAAAGCGCTTCTGCCAAAAGAAGCCGCCAAAAGTACCGACAAAAACAGCCAAAAATGTTCATGCTTTCGTTAGCTCAAAACAATCGTGCCATTTTAAAAAGAAACTCGTCAGAAGCGTCGTAGCTTGAGAAAATTAATGAGAGTGCCCATTTCACTTTGCTCTTAATGTATCTAATGAACGAAACTTTAATGTATCTAAATGAGTGATTCTGATACTGTATTGCCAAACAAACATGTACAATTGCTGCGATTTCTGTGGTGTCTCAATGAATGGAATGAAGTGAAAGGTGACCTTTTTCTTTTTTTTTTTATATTTGCGACCATAAAGTGTCAATTACTGTTGTATAAAAACTCGTCTAATCTTTATAGATCCAGTGTCAATTGCAAGGGCATTATCTCAGCTCTGAATCAGCAAGCTCTTTTATTAGCGGCCTAACCGCGGCGCAAAATTTTTCAGCAAACAGCAAGAGAAACCCGAGTGTGTCTGGTTATAATCCCGACCCGCTGACATGCGACTCTGCAAAATCCACACGCGTCGGTTTTAGTTGAAAAATGTATCATGTATAATAAAAATGTTAATTTGAGAGATGCGCCGCATCGAGAGAGAGAGCGGGACAGAGAGTTCCGCGCTTCCGCGAGGGGACGCATTTCTCATCTCCCTCCGAAGAGGCGAATGAAAGGAAGATAGCAAACGGTCAGGCTTGGAAGGTCCAAAGAACAGTATTCAAGTGTGCAGGGAATTATCATACTCATGCGGTTTTTACGGAATTTTGACGACTATATATATTCACAATTCGTTATCGCAGGCAGCCAAAAAATGCGCAGACGCAAGCAAAAAAAAAAAAAAACGGGGGCGTAATTGAATCCTGAATCGACGCGCTGTCTTAAAGTTCTGTCGCGGTTGAAAGCGCAGAGAAAAGAAAAAAAACACTGCAAATCTAAAGCTTGTTTAAGACTTACGCGAGGACTTGTTCTTGTTGTTGGCATGGGTTGTTACAATTGGTGAACTGTCCATTTTGCAGTGCACTGTGAACAACACAACAACCAACGAACTGATTGACAAACAGGACTGAACAAAAGCCGAGTTTCTGTTGCTTTTTATTTTTTTTTTTTTTAAATAAAACATTCAATGCAAAAATGACTGCTTTTTAAGCGAACTGCGAGTGGCGAAACGTAAGCTTGATGATTGATGCGAAGACAATGATTGTTACGAAGCGTAAAGTGTATATGGAGTATAATGAAAGTTAAACATCGAATATGTTGATGACGTTATTATTACGTGGCACTGAAAAATGTATGGAAATTACGAATTCGTTAAGCGTCAGCGGCATCTCGGCGATAATGAAGGATGAATGCATGCATTTGTAATATGATCGATACAACTACGTTTAAAGCTCATGCTCTGTATTCGTACGCGCATCGCTCACGCAGACGCATAAAGATTTCAATTTGCTCGTTCAAATAAGCTTCCGCTCTCCAATTAAGCGCTTGAATTCTGCGTGAAAAATGCCTGTACGAATATGCGGACGTAAACGTGCAGCGATGATTAAATCTAGCGTACTACTTCTACTTCGTGCAAAGGAGTGCAAAACTAGTAAATCTAAGAGAATTTGGAAAGTCAAAATTAGGTGTTGGAGAAGACTTACTGTAGGTCACAACTAGTCCTGTAGTAGCAGGCGATTGTGTACATTGTTTCATTGGGTTTTTTTTTTTTTTTTAAGTGGATTTTTGTTCATGGAGGCAGGTTCGAGAGTTCAGGGAATTCGCACATGAAAAGAAAGAATCGAAAGAATTTGGTTAGACATTGATGCTCAAGCTGCAGGGCCAAATCAGTGAATTTTGATTAAAAAAAAAAAATATTAAAAGCGAATTTTTTTTTAAATTGTTATTTTGGTTATTATATAATTGACTAGGGGTCTACAATTTCTTAAATCATATCTTTCCTTCTTCAATGACTCGAAAATCAATTTTACTTTATCGTCACTCAATGGTCTACAGAGACTAAAATTTCTTTTATTCATGTATTTAACAATCGACGGGGGGTGTTGAACAAATCATTTCAAGGGTTCAATACAGGGTTTCAATATTTAACTTGCAGAGGGCTAATAGTGATCTCAATAGTAGTTATACAAGACACGGTGGGGGGTTCAGTGAAACAAACTATATAATAAGAGTGAACATTATATCGTAAGGGGGTGTGAATATTACATTACTAAGAGACATAGTATATACTGAGTAGTGTGAGCGATTTGAGCAAGACTCGACGTACCTTCGCCATTACGGTATTCCAGAGTGTCGCAGTCGCTTGGCTGCTTCTTGTTGCACTCGTCCGAGGCCCTGCTGCATCGAAATTGCATTATATCAGTCAAAAACGGCACATTTTTCAGGGGCTCGATGAGCTCTTGTATACGGGGGGGGGTTAGTACTCGTTTGGTAACTGTATACGGGACTCTCTCGAGATTTCAGGACGAAACTTACCTCCTCAGGAAGAGCACTGTCATTATGATAATTATCACAAGGAGAACAACTACGGCGACTATCGCTCCAGCGATGATCCGCACCTGCATATTGTCGTCGTCGCCCACGTAATCTGCAACGCGAGAGCAAAGCGCGGCGTTTTGAAAAAATTCGCTCTAAAATCTATCCCCTCGTCGTCGCTCGAGGATACTCACCCAGTCCCATCGCGTGGGGCGTCTTCTTGTAGACGACGGGCGTGTACTCGCCCCAGCCGCGGGTCGTCTTGGCGCGCACCTGAATCGCGTAGTCCGTCAGCGGCTTCAGGCCCTTGAACGTCGCCGAGAGATTGGTGGTGGTTACCGAGGATCCGTTGGTCGCCTCCTCGAATCGCGGATAACACCTCACTGCGGATTTGCAAAGCAAACTTTTCAGTCGAGACAGAGGGGGGGGGGGGGGAGAAGGGAACTTTTCGGAAATCCGCTTATATAGCCTCTCCGTAAAGCCCGGCAATTAAAACTTGAGCTCCAAGAGAGAGTTTGGCAAAGAAAATCGGGGGTGGATTATTTAGTCCGGCGTCCGTATACTGTACCTTCGTATTTTTCGACGAGATCGGCGTCGCCGCCGAGGTCATTGATCGGGGCGTCCCAGCTAATGCTCAGCTCGGAACTTTTGACGCTGGTGATCCGGACGTTGCTGACGAGGCTCGGCACGCTCGCCTCCGTCGTCACCGTTATGTCCACGTACTCGGATTTGTCAGCCAGGGGCGAGACCCCGTTCTCCGCGAAGACTTGGAAGCGATAGGTCGTCACTGCGTTTAATCCGGTGATCGTAATCTTCGTGTCGTTGAAGACCTCCTGCGGAAAAGCGAGTTAGTGATTGGCAAGTTTTTCCGGGGAGGGGGGGGGGGGGAAAGACTGACAGTCGGGGGGTAGAGAGGCGACTTACCGTGTTGGGAATGTACTTGACTCCGGTATTGCAGGCGTCGCACACTATTCGGTACGTCGTGTCCGTTCGACCCCCAAGTATGTGCGGAGCGTTCCAGGACAGAATTACAGTCGACTGGTCGACGAAGTTGACTGTGAGGTTCTGCGGCGCTGAAGGTGGTTCTGCGGGAAAGCGAGAGCGGGGTTTCAAACAATGTTTCCCCGGGGAACTTTGAGCGAAAACAGTAGTCCTTGCAAAGAAATTTGGGAGATTTTTGACGACGGCCAAGTTTCACTTTTTGACGATTCGATTGGAATTGTTGATGTTGACGTATTTTTTAAGACTTGATATGTCGAATTTTTAATCAAATTATATGAAAATTTGAATTTTAACCTGGTACTTACTTCATTGTACTATAACATTTTATATTAAAGAATTTAAAACAAACGTCGTTCGGCGTGATCGTTCGATTCACTCCTCGGCAATAAAGTTTCACTATTGATTAGATTGTAATGCCAAAGCGGAATGATTTCAAGACAATTACTGTAAGTACCGGCATAAAGCATCGTAAATCTTGGCCATTATCGCAAGTTTCAGCAGTCGACTGTGATTGGGGTTGTTCAATTGCTTGATCAATAATAGAATAAGAGGTAAATCGGTGCTTGGAAAAATAGGGGAGACCGAGAGGTAAACTGAAACTCGGCGCGGAGCGATTATTTTATTACAGGTACCTGACTGCGATTATATTATAGCAAATCTGCGCGATATAACAAAGATTTTGACATAAATTAGGAACTAAAAAAGTATGAATCCTCTGATCACGGAGAAAGATTCCTAGTAAAATTTACCTTAAATTTAAGTAAAAGTTGCTTAAAAAGTTGAGCAAACATCGTTAAATAAACTTTACTCGGCTTTGTAAGTAAATTTTACAAAGGCTTACTTAATAATTAAGTACCTCTTACGCAAATTTCACTAGCGATTTTTCTCCGTGACAAAATCATTCGTTTTATACAAAGCAATAAATTTAGCCGAGTCCCCAGGCAATTTCCTCTACTTTCTCCAAGCGACCCAAGATCAACTCGAAGCGTCACTCACGCGTGCAGGGCATGCTCTTGGGGTCCTTGCCGGCCCTGTAGAATCCCGCGTCGCACCTGCACTCGGTGAAGGCGTAGTCGGGCGCCTTGCTGTGCTGGGGACAGTGCTCGCAGGGCCCGCCGCCGGGCTCGTGCTTGTACTTGCCGATCGGGCACTCGTTGCACTGCTGCTTCTCGACGTCGGCCTGGTAGCCGGGCTTGCAGTGGCAGCCGCCGTTCGGCAGGTACCACTTGCCGTCGCCCTTGCAGAGGAAGGTCGGCTGCTCGATCTTGACGGCGTTGGCGACGCAGGTGCCGACCGTCTGCTCGATTAGGGCGACCTCGCGTCCGGTCGGCGTGGCCGGGAAGTGGGCGAAGTTCACCGAGACCTCCGGGCAGCTGATGTAGTAGACCTTGATGGCGAGCAGGGAGATGCAGGCGCCCTGGTCGCGGAAGGCGAAGTAGACGCCCTTCTTCGTCACCGGGATCGACTTCACCTCCGTGTTGATTATCACCTCGGTGTTGCTGTTGAAGCGGCCCTCGTTCGCCGCTATTCGACCTGAGTGGCAGAGAGGAGAGACGGCTGAGTTTATGTACAGCTCGTTTTTCTATACGAAGCTCGAGAGAGAGAGAGAGAGTGGCTGTAAACGAGCTGCAGTGCAGTTTTCGGAGTTTCGAGTAAATTCGTCAAACTGCAGGAGGGGAGCTCGCATAGTACGCAAGTATTGATTTAGAAAAGTTTCGAAGCCGTAACAAGAGCGAGAGGGTATATAAACTCCGGGGAATTTGTAAAAGTTGGGAATCAATTTTGAAGCGCCCGAGCGCGAGTTATAAATTCAAAAGACGGGCATTCTAATTCGGGTTGAAATTTCATCCAACAATTATAAGGTTCGCTTGTAGGTAACGAGCTCAAACGTTAATTAACGAACGAACCGGCGAGCGCGCTTGATTATTCGGACGAAAATAGCCCGAAAACTGACGCACGCGTGCAATTTAATATTTCAATATTAACGATCATTGCGAAATTAGCAGACTCCGCAGGAGAGAACGAAAAGGAGACACTCACCTATGAGCTTGTAGCTGTCGGGCTCCCAGGGCGGCGGCTCCTTGGTGGCCGCGTCGAACTCGTAGTAGAGGAGGCTGAAGGTCTCCTTGCAGCTGAGCGCGTTACCGGGGAAGAGGGAGCAGTCCCTCACCGTGAATTTTATCTCGATGTACATCCGGTTGGCGGGTCCCCGCTCGATGAACGGCGTCCACAGCCAGTTGTTCACGTTGTTGTAGGCGACGTCGCAGACGACGTAGCTCCGCCAGTTTATGCCCTTGTCGAAATTCGTGAACGACTCCTCCACCCACTGGAAAAGGCAAGGGGTGTTCGGTGTCGTTAGAGGATATTATTATTATTTTATTATTAAGAATTATCTTAAATCTGGGTCAAGGTTTATTTCGATTTCATAGGAATCATAAGTCATAAGAATGATTACAATAATATATTACAGTTTCTTAACGTAAATTTTATTTCAAATATACGTAAGTCACATTAAAAAAAAAAAAAAACAAGAATGTGCTTACTAGCTCAGAAGTCGGGGGTTTCGCAATAGTTTGAAAATATTTATCGGTATTGATGGAAGTGCGTGGAATGGTATTAGTGGCTGTTTACGCGAGAGGAACCCCCCGTCGGGGGCGTGAAAATTGGTATTCTGAAATTTTTGCCATTGCTTATACGTTAATGCGCTTCTTCAAATCAAGTTTCATCCTTCATCTCTCGGCGGAAGTCGTGAATTTCTGCGGGGAAAATTTGTCGTAAAAATTACCATAAAAGCCATTGCGAAAATTAAACGTCCTTAACGGATAGAAACAGCATTGATTTCGCAACGAGTATCGCCATACCCGCTGCATAACTTCACCGCAACAGCTCGACCTCTCCGCGTCGGGCGAGAGCTCGAACATTTAGCCAAAATCAGCGAACTCCAGTCTCGAGCAACAGTCGAGAACAAGCAACTCGGCGGCTCGCTCCCGAGATTTTTCGCCCCCGACCGCAAGAGAGAGAGAGAGAGAGAGTTTAGTTGCTCCGTTTCGAGCTCGATTCGTCGAAATTGGCCGCCGCTGCAGTCAACGAGCGCAATCGCTCAAGAGCCGCGCATCGTCCGTCGGGGAGAAAGAGAGAGAGAGCTCGTCCCATTACCGGCGTAATTACTCCTCGGGCCGATAATTCAGCGGCGCTCTCTCTCTTCCCGGGCTTCGGGGGGTGAATAAGGGAGACGGAGGAGGCAGGGCGAACGGATTGTTTTCCATGCAAAGTCGCGCGCGCGCGCGAGCCCGTTTGTTTTCCCCGGGATTTACGACGTGTCGATGGAGCATAAATTTCTCCCTCGGACTCTCTTTCGCTGCCCGCCGCCGAGTGTGTGTGTGTGCGCGCGCGCGCGTCTGTATGTATATATATTTTACGTCGAAATCGTAAATTCAGGCGCGTATGGAATTCGGACGAGGACGACGGCGGCGGCGGGGGTCGGAAAAACTGAAAATAACTTTTTATCCGGGCGGCAGTAAAAGTCGCCTGTTTATTCCCCGAGAAGTGGCTAATCAAAGTTGACCGATAAATCGCGCCCCGGTTGTAAAAGCCGAGAGAGAGAGAGAGTCGAATATCCCTTCTTTTACGTCGATTGCCGCCGGCGGGGGGTGGGGAGAGATTTTCCTTCGCTCCGACGCTCATGTATTATGCAGAACGAGGTAAATAGCGGAAGGAAAAAGAGAAACATTTACACTCTGATTTCCACTCGTAAAACTTGCTTGAGTAGAACGAATTGAAGAGCCCCATATTAATTCATCGTTGTAATAAAAACTTTTCCGAGGAGGAGCTTCCACGGCGCGGCACGTGCAAATAAAAGGAGAAGCACTTCGAGCCGAGAGAGGGAAAAGAAAAACAAAGAACTCGCCGGGGAGAGAGAGAAACTGTCTGTCCTTATTAAGGAGGTAATCAGGGGGCAAAGGAACTCCCGGCTAAATTCGCCATTTGTTAGGGACGACGAGAATATCATCCGAAACTTCGGGCAACGCAATTATTTGTTATTTCGAATATATAAATCTCGTTGCTAATGTAAGGTACGAGGCGAGCGGACTAAGAATATACATATATTTATGCGCTCCGGATGCATGAAATTTCAATTATGCCGACTTCGCCGAATCGATTTATATTATTATACATTTCAGAATTTAAATAAATCATCGGGCGATCGCATTTATTAAATCAGCCGCGAGAGCTCCGACAGACATCCAAGAGTGGCCGACGGAAATCATAAATAAAAGAGCCAGAATTACTTGGGCCGCGTATCCGGCCGGAGCGACGAAAAACTGCGAGCGAACAATGCCAAAAAAAAAAAAAAAAAAAAAAAAAAACCAAAATAGATCGCAAAACGACGCGCAGAG
>UCOM01002505.1:0-25609 GCA_900474385.1 Ormyrus pomaceus | reverse complement strand
GGGGGGGGGGGGGGGGGGGGGGGGGGGGGGAAAATCGTAAAAGAAGGTCTACTTGCGGTTAAAGCGAGAGCGAAGCCCGCCGCGCGCGGAGAAAAGGAAAAGTCGTCGCCGTCGCGCGCGGCGTGTTACGGCCGGCTTAAGCAGCTCCGGGGACGAGGTTGGAAAATATTTTTGAGGACGGCGAGATCGAGAGAGAGAGATCGATCAAGCCGCGGGATCGGGAAAGCAGGAACTCTTGTCGGGGGCCGAACGGCAAAAAGGAAGCCTTGACCGAGCGGCGAGGTGATCGTACAGATTAGGGGATTTGCCGCGGAGATTAGAGAGAATCGATGTTGGCCTGCGTGTCGTCGATTTAATAGAATTTCGCTCGCAGGATATTTGAAAGAGAGAGAGAGAGAGAGAGAGAGAGAGAGCGAGAGAGACGGCGGCGGCGTGCGAGCGAGCGCGTATAATAGCGGCTCAATGACAAAGTAATACACGTTCGAGGTTTATCGCTCAGAAGATTGAATTTTAGCTACGGTGTTTGTATTGGCTGCCCGTTAACAGGTGGGCCAATTTAAGTGCTTGTTAATTAGAAAAGGTGACTACCGAGAAGTATTCGGATTATAAGTGGTACAATTACGACGCAAATTGCGCGTTAAAATTCTTCATTTTTTGTAAAAATTTAATAAATATTGTAACTCTATTTAGTCTCTGTAAGTAATTAAAAATTTTCAATTTCAAATTTTATAAATAAAGATGTATTGGTCAGTGGTGCATTAAGTACTGATCGCTGGTGACAGCAATTATAATCATTACGAGTCGGATGTAACAAAAATATTTATAACAGTAGTTGAAATTAAAGATTAAATCGATTAAATTTGGAGACTCTCAAATGCTTTCAAACAGAAGCTTTAAAACTATCTTTACAGCAACAAAAATTAAACCGTCTCGTAGACGACGTCACTCTTTAATAAATTCGTCCCCAATGGAACACAAATCCCGAATGCTGCAAAATACAAATCTCTTACTTTCGTTACATTCCCTTACAGCGATACTTCAAACTAACGGCCTTGCATTCGTCAACAAGCTTGGCACGAGCCAGCTCGCGAATCCCATAAAATTACAAATGCTCCCATAAAATCGTTGGCGCGGCTTCCCCACGGCGAAATTTTTCCGAATGTCCCCGTGGCCGCTCTCGCAATTACCCGCCTCCCCGTAGCGGCCTTTTAACAGTGGCCATATTTCGCGCGGCAATGGCAGCCGAGACTGCCGGCGATCTTGGCCTTTGTTTATGCGGAGTAAATATCCCCAGCTCTTTCTATCTATCTATCTATCTCTCTCTCTCTCTCTCTTTCCTCGAAGCAATTTCACCTAATAGATGAACCGTCTCTTCGTCAACATCGCCGACACGTTAAATCGCGCGGGGAATAATACACAATAATGGCGCGAATCTGAGGTTGCCGGTAGAAGGGAAGTCATGACCGAAAGTTTATGGGCAACAAAGACGACGACGACGACGACGACGACGACCCGACGGCGCACGTCGAAATTGCGCAGTGGCTAAAACGGCTGAGAGAGAGAGAGAGAGAGAGAGAGATATGCGCTTTGACCTTTGCAACGAGGCTGGCAAACGCTGAATCCTCTTAGTGCAGGAATCTCTCTGACGTCTAATTGTGCTTTAATGAAATGCATTCGATTTAAATTTGACACCTAAGCGAGCTGCGTTGTTATTAAGTAGTCGAGCCATTAGGAAGTCTCTTCTGCTAAACGCGGCCTTAATGTTTCATTGATTATCATTCGTTTTTCTTTCGCTTTCGACGCGCACCTTTTTCAAAAGCAAGAGGCAGCGACATATAAAACACGAAAGCGTATGGAACAAGTGAATGAAACGAACGGTAGCCAAAGCATATAAATTAAAAAAAAAGTGATCGAACGTAGTACTCAATAAAAGAAGACAATGCAAAGAAAAAGGAAGAAAAAAAACACAGCGGATAGAAAGGGGGCCAAGAGCGACTTGGAGTCAAGTGTCGAAAAATCTCAACAATAAAAGCCAGCCATTGCACATCTCTGCGCGTGTCGTTGTATGAGCGGTGTGCGCGCGGCTAAATTCGGACGATCGAAAGCTCGCCGGAAGCTTTTCTGGCGCCCGCTTCCCATCGCAATAAATAAAAGTACCGCTGATAAGCCGTTCGCGTTCGCAGAGAGAGACCCCCTCTCCCATTACCGGTGTCCTCTCTCTCTCTTTTTCCTTCCAGCAGCTCGCGGCTCCGCTTTCTCTCTTCCTGCGCTTCGCTCTTTTTCCGTCATACCCCCGCCGCCGAGTGCACTTTTTTTTTCTCTCTCTCTCTCTCTCTCGGGGTATTTTCCCAGCCGAAAGCCGCGGCGGAGCGTTCTCGCTCCGTATGCAAAATTGTGACCGATGCATGCTACCTTCATTCTTTCGGCCGCCTCTTCCTGTCAGGCGTTTTTGCCGAGGCTGCGCGGATTTTCTTCTTCTTGTCCGATCTATCGGGAGAATTGCCTGGGCTTTCGCACCGACTCGTTTGAGGTCGAAAGAAGTGTGAGGTAATTAACTAAATGATGTTTAAAGAATTAGTTTTTTTTTTAAGATTTTTAAATGTAGTATCGTAAATAAACTGCTGAAGGTAACGCAAAAACGAGTTTTTCAGTATCTTTGCGACATGTGGTCCGGCGTTATCATGCCGCAATATGACTCGTGCCGGTAAACGGCCATTTTCGCTACAATCGATCGCTAAAATAGAGAAGCTACTCTAGATACCGAGCTGTAGTTATCGTTTAGCTGAAATTACAAACCTTGCAATATAGACTGAGCGATTTAGATTGCAAGAAATCAGAAACATTATATTAAAGCGAACATTTATTTTTAATAAGCATCAGAGAAATATAACTGTTGCATTGTTATAATTGGAATTCTGTATACTTCATTGAAATAAAATATCTTACTTTTTATGAAAAATGTAGTTTATGTTTTAGATTTACAGCATCAATTCATTTCAACATCCCAAATCCTATTAAAAATGATATTATTTCCGTTGAAGTCAACATTCACAGTAACTTCCGTCAAGAACAACATCAGTCTCGGCTTCCCGGCTAAAGTGTTAAGTTATACGAACATGCATGTTGCTTCAACCTAATTGGATAAAGTCTGAGTTTCTGTTTTGTTCGCGAATTGAACCTTTTCTCCTCGAGCAAATGCAAACCGAGCTCGCAACTCGGTTATTCGAAGCTAGCCCCTTTTCGAGAATTTATTCGCCTCGGATATTTTCCGAGCACAAAGCAAGGACACAATATACCGCAAAAGCATTAAGACAGCATCCCACGAAAAGACAATCGCCCGCTGCCGTATATTCCATCCGTCAGCTGCGGCTGTCAGAATAGTCGAGATTACAGCTCGGCGTCGGGCCTAGTCCGCCGACAAGAGACTTTGCCCAAATCCAGCATATCCGGGCGAAACGTCGCGAACGCAAAGTCTAAATCGCGCCGCGCGCGGCGCAGAATGCCGGGGCGCTGCGAGTAATATGGACGCGCGTGCGAAATTTCGTCGAGATACGAAGCCTCGCGGCGCGCGCGCGCTGCCCGCTTAGATCCGGTCCGGCGCTACTGCCGCTGCCGCTGCCGCCGGGCGGTGTGCATTCCAGAGATATCCGGAGGCCGGGGGCCATCACGTGTACAACCGTAAATCCACCGGCGGCTCGGTCTGCCAATAATATATAATCCATTCGGGAGGACCGCCGGGAGTAAGACAAAGAGCGAGAATGACAATGGACCCGGAGATACGACGAATATCTCGCCCGCGAGAGAGAGAGAGAGAGAGAGAGAGAATTTTGGACGATTTTGGAGGAGCGACCGACGAATCTCCCTATGAAAAATCGCTGGAATAAAAGGAACGCCGAGTTCGGTCTAATTAAGTAAGGGTTAGATTCTGCGAGAGAGTCGAAACGGATGCGCCCTCCTTTTTCGACAGCGGGGGAATTGAAAACTACTGAATTTTACAATTTTATGTGCGAGCAACTTTTCTGCGCCGGCCGTTTTTTTTTTTTTGCTCCTTCCAGTTTCTGCTTGCGTAGTTGCCGTGGGAAACTTTTCACACTCGCGCAAATGCTTTGGGCCTTTTTGAACTTTTTGAACTTACCTCGCGTAACGCGAAATATTCATTTTGCTCTGCGTTATACATTACACCCAGTGGCGTTCAACTTTTCTGAAAAAAGGATTCACATTAAAGCTATATATATATATATATATATATAATGCTCGCTGCATCGTGACGGTGCATGCACTTGTCGATAATATTAAAGTTATTAAAGAGATACTTCAGCGGGAACCGTTATTTATACGCAGTTTGATAGAAATGTTTTCGAGCTTAATCTGCGCTCCTAATATATCTTGCATTGAGAGCTGCGCCAATACGTCCTCTCGTTGGACCCATCAAGTAATCCTCATTAGTCTAACCATCCTCGATAACTAACCTGCCTTACCAACGATGATAGATATGATATGCAAAGGGACAAGTATCTACTAATAGAATTTTCGTGTAACTGTTTTACAAAATTTACTAAAGTGTAAACTTTACCGTTACTTTAACAAAAATTGCTCTATATTATTAAAAACGTTGATTGTTTTTATTGAAACCAAACTTTAAGACTCGTTATATACCCGAAGCAAGATGGCAGTGCGAGGCAGTAAAAAAAGCCGAGATGGGTAAGACGCGCGACTCTATATATTTTTTTTCAGTTTTTTTTTCACAATCTCCAGATTAATTTTTCGTTCTTAATCTGTGCTTTCGCACTTTTTTTTTTTAATAAAAATCTCAAACGAAAGATAAAAAAACAAGCGCTAATTAAAAAGCAGCTTTCCCGCCGCTGCTTGGGGAAATAAATTAAAAGTATCGCTCTTCATTTTCTTCTTAACGCGTTTATATACAGCGCGCCGTAACGTTTTTATCGGCGCGAAACAACGCGAAACTTCTCGGCGAGCTAATAAAATCGTCGGCCTTTCCGGGTTTATCAGTTGTGCAAGCGTCCGAGAGTTTATAATCCTTGAGGCGACGCGTTAACCAACCCGAGTGGAGAGCAAAAGCGGACACGTCAAAGACAGCCGCAGTCGCGGACGGCGTTGCCCTGTTGGCTCGAATCTTGGTCGAAAATTTTCGGCGAGACTCCCCCGCTGACCGAGAGCCGCGCTTCGAATCCGTTACCTAATTGAATTGCGCGCGAGGGGCTCCGCGGCGTCCGGGTTAGGGCCGAATTTCGGAGCGAACTTATGTAACTTCGGCCGCGAGATTAAACGCTCGCCGCGGGAGGACGTTCGGTCTCCGCAGTTCCTCGCCCTTCGTATTTCGCGCGCGGCGCGCGGCGCGAAACCTCGGGTAAGAAATGATTTAGGAGTTGGCGCAATAGTTGAGCGGACGCCGAGATTGCTGATTGCGGGTTAAGGGACCGTTTCGCAAGTATTTGCCGCGATGTATATTCTGCGGAACATTATAATGCGTTTCAAGTTTTTGCTCTTGAGTAGAAGTGAATTTGAAGGTGTGTTTGAAAAATAGATAAAACGAGGATAAGTCAAAAGTATAAACTATAAGCATTAAACCTTAAAATGCATTATTTATAAAAATAAAACTTCCAATAATGCAAGGGTGCATATATAAGTACGCAGTAAATGATAGACCCGATGATTTATTTTTTCACAAGCGTAAAAATAGTAATAAAAGAAGTTTATAACGTCATCAGATCTGTATTTTTATCTTGCGCCTCGCAATAAAAAATGCAAAGCTCTATTCTATTTTGTCACCGGCATAAGCAAATGCATTCTATTCTATATCAAGCAAATAAACCGAATTCCAATAATAGCGCAGGGCGTAAAAACCTACGTTCCTTTCTAATTAAGAATTTCCCGGGAGACTGTAAATTGCAAATAGCGGATAGTCATTTGCACCGAGTTTCCGGTCAAAGTAACAAAGAAGAAGTCGCAAAGGGCCGCCGATCGCGGCGAAAAAGCAGTGAAAAACAGCGAAGGGCGGAGTGCTTCTGCATCTTACTTCCTACCCTGTTTCTTCGGTAAATCTCCCCGTTACGAGGACAGATAGTAACGGGAAATCATTTCTTACCGACGCGTAAAACTATACGTCTCTCGCAGTGGCGCTGACCTCCTTCAGGCCGAAAGAGCTTGCAAGCGTGTGCTTGCGTATAATGCCCGACAGGCTTCCGCCTCTCTTTCTCTCTCTCGCGGCATCGATTCTCTCGTTGCTGCAATTACTTTCGGTTCGACGCGCGAGCCGACAGCTTCTCCCTCTCTTTCTCGCTCCCCGATCACCGCCTCTTCGTCATTGTCTTTCGCCTTCCGCGAATTACTTACGCGCGAGCCCCTTATTATCACCCCCCCCGGTTGACGCATCATTGTGTCGCCGTTTTTCCGTACCCCTTTCCTTTACGCTTGGCGATTCGTTACGGCGGCGGATTCAACGGCGTGATTAAAAGATACGTATCTTAATTCAGGTCCTGAATAAGCGTCTTTGTAAACTTTAAAAAACAAGTTGAGAGAATCGACAATAATATTTGTAGAAAATACTTTTAGTCAGTTTGAAACTTTTATTTTTTCAACATTTAAAAAACAGCTTTTTTATGTACTGTTAAAAATCAGTTATATATATTTTCGACTGAAATTTAAAAATGTTTTACATAATTATACCTACGTAGTTGATTATTACTACACGCGTTAACCGAGAATGAAATTAAACAAAAACTAACGGACAATCTATCAAAATATTAACTTGTTTGTCCATAATTAAGAAAGCCATCCATCAGCAGCAAAAACCGTTGGGATACACCGCGCGCTGTTTAAGTACTTTAAAAACGTCTAAAACCACAGGGAAAATCACGAAAGCGCCCGGGTCGGGAAATAAGAGCGAAAACAACAGAGAGCGAGAGAAGTCGCGGAAACAAAAAACGACGAGACAAGAGGCGCAAAAAGAAGCCGTCGGCCGGGGCTCTCGGCGCGCCCGGAGGAAACGGAGCGCGCTCGCGCGAGAATATGAATAAAGCAGCCCGAGACGCACCGCCTATCGGCAGTCTAAGATATAAACCTGGAAAAAGAGCGATATCTGCGCCCGGTGTCCGGCCTGATCCATCCATCGCGCCTGGCGGCCGAGTGCGACGAGCAGCAGCAGCAGCAGCGGCGGCACCGCATCCGCGCGCGCGAAGACAGGTCTCTCTCTCTCCTCCCCCCTCTCGGTCACCGCAGCGGCGCTAGTCTCATCTCCCTCTCTCTCTCTCTCTCTCTTCGAGCCGGGAGAGGGAGCGAGAGACAGAGAGAGCGCGCGCGGTGCAGGGGCAGTGGGAGTAGAGCGCGAGCCGGCGCAGTGTGGGAGGAAGAGGAGGGTGAGTTTTCGGGGGGTGGGTTGCCATGGCAGCTACCCGGCCGGGCAGCAGCGGAGCCTAGTCTTGCCGCGGCGTTCGCCGAGAGCGCAACCTCTCTCACTCCGGCGCTGTACCCAAGAGTCGTCCGAGCGAGAGACACGCGCGCGCTCCGTGCTCCTCTCTCTCTCTCGCCGCCTGCTGGTGCGCGAAAACAACCGTTCGCGATTACTCGGCCGTTCGATCTCGGAGTCGTCGCCGAGAGTTTTCTTCGGTTTTTTGTTCCTGGTTTTTTTTTTTTGTTGGTTCGCTTCGTCGTGCCCTCGCCGCCCGCGCACTTCGTTCGTTATCGCGTTTGAGTTCTGTTTTGTGAAATCGCCGGAGGAGGAGGAGGAGGAGGAGGATAAGAAGAAGAAGGAGCAGAAGGAGGAAAGAATCTCGGCGGCACATGCCGCCTCCGAGTCACGCAGTAGCGCCGAGTCTGGAGGAGGACGGAAGCGAAATGTAATTGTCTCTTATCCAGTGCTTTTTCTCGATCAGTCTTTGCGGACGCCACTGCCCCTCCCCCCCCCCCCCCCTCTTTCTATCTCTTCGGTTGGCGCGCTCGGATGCAATTTCCCACGAGCGAGGTGGCGGACCGCGTGGTATGTCGCTTTAAAAGGGGTTGAAAAAAAAAGAAGAAAAAAAACTTAAGCGCATTAGCCTGGGAAATCAACACCGCTTTCAGGGAGCTTTTTTTAATTAATCATGGGCCGCGAGCGCGCGCGCGAGCCGGCCGTTCAACTTTAATCACTGGAGATGAGCGGGGAGAGAAGAATAGTGGCGGCAGAGAAAGAGTGCATGAAAAAGGGGGTCAAATAAAAAACGAATTCTCCTCTCCTCGCCGAGAGGGAAAGGAGAGAGAGAGAGAGAGAGAGAGAGGACACTAAGTGAAGCTCGCGAGGGATTTTCATGCGGCAAGATCCGCGAATCAGCGTTCTCCTTCTTCGGCCAGATATGGCATTGGGAGATTAAAGCCGCGCTGCGCTGCGATATTGCGGCGTTATATGCGTTGTCTCTCTCTCGCGCGCGCGCTCTTCTCGATAGGCCAGCACATTCTCTCTCTCTCTCTCTCTCTCTCTCTCTCTCTCTCTCTCTCTCTCTCTCTCCCTCCGAAGCTCTCCAGGAGAGAAGGAGGACGAGAGATCAGGGGAGAAACAGAGATGGAGAAGTTAATGCCCGCCTGTGGATTACACAGCGGGTTACGGCCACTGGTATATATTCGACTTCCTCCTCTTCATTGCGTTCCTCTCCTCCGGTATCTCTCTCTCTCTCTCTCTCTCTCTCTCTCTCTCTCTTTGCGCAGTGACAATAAACGGAAAGACCCAGTAAGAGTTTACCGAATATAGCCAGGCGAGTACAAACACGAGGGAGGGACGCAGATGCTACCCCCTAACAAGAGCCGATAACAATTACCGAATGTCGTGTGTACGTTCCCACCAAGGCACGTGTACTGGTGTGCGCGTCCTATTGGGTGATAGGTACACGCCAGGAATTAGATCAGGCTATCTCGTATTTAACTCGCGATTGGATTAGGATGGCCCCGGACTGATGGTCAATTTGCCCGGAGGATTAGCGTTTTCATGACTTGACGGATGCGATGATCTTTCGATTCTTCAGGCGAAAAACGAAAGATCGCCGCTTCGCGGATCGATCGTTACAGCCAGGGGGGAAAAAAACGAGCAGGTATAGGCAGTGATGTCGATGCCATGTGTAGTCGGCGTGTAACGATCGTCCGTAAAGTCGATGATGTTTGCTCTGCAATAACGCCGAACGAGTTGACCCAGTAAGAGTTGTATCACAAACTGCACGCGAATAATCGCTATCGCAAATATTTTTTTTGCTGCTCAGCCGGGTGGTACGTCGGAGGTGTCGCGATAATAACGTTTCGCCAAAAGCTATGAATCAGATGATTCTAGATAATTATCCCTTTTAATGGCTCGCGTATCATGTTCCTTGATAATCCTATTCACTTGATCATCGCAATTGTCCGTGAAATTACGCGCGTCTCTGACGACGGATGATTAAAAATTGTTCAATGCCATAATTGATAGCCCGACGAAGAGCAGTTTGCGTCAGTTTTTTTTTTTTTTTGGCATAATTAAAGCGCCGCGAAGTCCCGATAAATTTTAACGATGGAAATCTCAAAATAAGAAATCGAAAGACTTCTCGAGGCTCTCAAGATGTTTTTGAGAGTCGAAACTTTCGAATCGCCCCACTAAACTATTTTAATTTTTAAGCTGTACCCCGGATTCATGGTCGAACTTTTATGATTGTCATAAATACTTGAAGAAGACGCGCGCACGTATTGTTGGGAAAGATCTGCTTTAACTTCTTAACTGCTTCCTGCTCTTTCGCTCGCGCCGCGCGGAACTACTTTGCCAAACTGATCAATGGATTCAATTAGGATAACCGAGTAATAGGTTTTCATTAACTAAGACACTTCGCGCAGTCGGGAGGATATCTGTATAACCCAGAAACGGATGGAAAAAGCGAAGAACAAAGATCGTAAAATTGGAGTTCGTTAGTGAAAATTAACGGCAAATTATCCTTTTTAAGGGATCTAATAATCCTGCCTGATTATTACCTCCACGGTAACGCTCGCTTCTCGCATAATTACTTTCCTGATCGCAGGTACATTCGTGCAAGCAGCTTTCGCATTCCCGGAGCGGGGTGTAAAAAAGCACCTTCAATTACGTCAACGATCATTCGCAGGATCCTTGAGCGCGACGCGGCATTCTCTCCTTCTCTGTGTCCCTTCGACGCCCCATTGCCAATCTTTCCACGGGAGTCGCACACTTCCCTCTCGAAATGCTGGAAATGCCGCAGCGTGTTTCCATGCTTTATTAAGAGCGGTAGCGACGAACGAGGGGGGGGGGGGGAAGGAAAGAAAGGCAAACAAGCAGCCGGCGCGTTGCACTGAATTCGCGAGTGTAAAAACAGAAAGGAAAAGGGCCACGCCAATCAGGCAGCCCCTGCTAACACTTGCCTAATCATTATGAAAGTCAACTGCCGGCAAAAGTTTTCCGTTCTCTCTTTCTCTCTGTGCGGCGCTGATTGCTCCAGCCGGCGAACTTTCTCTCTCACTCTCTCTCTGTGTTCCGCGGCGGCTGCCTGAGCGAAAGTGCTGCCTTGATTTTTTAGGGTCTTCCGGGGGGCTAAAACTTAATGACTCATTCTTTACACGAGCGTTTCCGCTGCTTGTACAAGCGACTTAGGATCAAATATATTCCAAGAGGACGAAATACGTTTAAGGGGGGGAGCCCAGAGTTATGAGGGTCGTTTCGGGAAAACCTCTCAGCGAGAAAAATATTGGTTTTGTTGTTATTAGTCGATTTAGTATGATTTAAAGAAATATTTTTTGGGATTTTATTTATTTAGGCCCAATTGAAAAACACCGAGGCCGCGAGTACACGGATTCTTTTATTTGTCTCCAAGTACATGAAATCCTCGGTCGACAGTTAAACTCATTTAATTTTTTAATCCTTTCCAGCGTAAAAGTAGAGGTAGATATTCCTGCGGACATGAAAAGGCTTGAAGTTGAGAGCTCTCGTAATATGACGATATAGAACTTGCTTCGCTGACCGCTGTGATTTCGCTCTAATTAAGCTGATTGACGTGGACGATAGACACTAAAGCGACTTTATGCACCGTAAAGAGAATGATGTTTCAGTATTATATGAACTGTTGCAGTATCTTCTCGGGTCCGAGCGTTGATTAAGTCTCCGCAATTTTACGACAGACCGTAGATATTAATGGAATTTCAGTCGTAGGGAAGAAATATTTTGTAAACGAACGAAATGAATTTCAACAGTAATTGAATAATTAAGGCATGTCACACGGAGAAAAATTCTCTAGTAAAAATTACAATAGTACATTTTAATTTCATCCCAGACTGTAAAAATCTAAAAAATTACCATTTTCTAGTAAATTTTACAAGTCCAAATGAAATTTTATCATTGAACTCGTAAAATTTACTAGAAACAACGGTAATTTGTTAGATTTTTACAGTCTTTGATCAAATTAAAATGTATTATTGTAATTTGTACAACATTCTTGTTATTTACATAGTCATTTCGTACGAATTTAATTAATTCGTAATTAAATTAAATTTAATTAAATAATAAATTAAAATTAATTAATATTATTAAATTTAAATTCGTCTCATTACAACAATTATTATGAAGGCTGTCGTGTGCTTAACTATTGTTATTACTGACTTAATTATTATAATTAGGTGTTCTAAGATTCGTTTAATTACAAAAATGTCTTAAAATGTATAAAATAAAAAGAATTAATACGAACTGCGTAATATTCGACATTGTTCCACTTTTAGATTACAAGGTTAAGAGTAAAATTTTAATTGATAGGAGTAATTGATGCGGCTCATAAATTCATTGATGAAAGTTAATTACGTCCAGCTGAAATTGTAATTCGATCATTTTAGGAGCGGGTAGTTACACGCACAGTTTCATGTTTGAAATTAAAAGTATGGATGTTGTAGGGGCATGGCTGCCAATCATCTCTTGATTTAAGTCACTGCTGTTGTCATTTATAAACTGTCGAAAATTTATAGTGTATAAAATTAAAAAAAAAAAAACTAATACTCTTAGATAATTTACATTCTCTTTTTAACATTGCAATTTTAATTCGCGTTAATTCGCAAAAACACGTTCTTCAGTTGTTCCCAATTACGTGAGTAAAATCTCCGTTACGCAATTAAACTCGCTCGAACGTGCTTAATTCAGATTTAACAAAAGTAAGGAATATCGCCAAAACAATATTCATCTAAGCCTTAATACAATGTCCGGCGGAGCGTTGAAAAGCTCTTTCCGTTCATCCAATTACTCGAAACGAACTCAAAATCACCGCTCGCCGTTACGGACTATTCTCAGTCGTCGCGTATTATAGGGTCGAGCAAGAAACGAGAGGGGAAAAGAGAACGAGGAGGGGACGCAAGGAAGCAGAAGGAAAAAAAAAAGAAAATATATAAAGGCAGTCGTAGTCCTCTAATCCAGTTGTCCTGTGGCAGCCGCTTAACGCTAAATTACCCTCTTATATGGCTCGTGAGCCCCGAAGCATTACGGAGGCCCATCACGTGTGATAATTCCGCTTACTCTCGTCGGCGTATCGCTATTTCGCGCGTGGCGCGGACTTTTTCCCCGGCCAAAAAGCCCGAGCCCGGAATTCCGCAAAAAAATGTTTCGCCCGATCGAATTCTCTGATAAGGGAATGGGCGAGAGAGAGAGAGAGAGAGAGAGAGAGAGAGAGAGAGCTGCATTCCGTAAAAAAGAGAAAAAAAAAGAGGGAATACCCGTCGGTTATACTGCGTGCGAACGGGAACGAGAGGGGGAGGAGGAGGAGGAGGAGGGGAAAAAAGGCGACAACGAGCGAGGAGAAGAAAAAGCTGCCGAAGAAGGACGGGAGAGAGAGAGAGAACTTTTGGCATTCTGACAGAGCGCCGGGCAACATCGACGAATCGATAGAGCGTGGTAAACGAGGCAAAACTACTAATAGGCGCGAACTTATCGGAGCGAAGAAGAGGGAGCGACTTACCGCGCGGAATGCCGTGAATTCTATTGAAGGGATGATAATGAGACGTGCTCGTATCATAAACTTAAGCTAATTATGGAACGAGTTTGTACATTATGTATAGTAAGCTCATTATCTATAGTAGCTTTTTCGTTTTGGTGGCGAAAAAGGATTCGTTCTTTGCCTCAAATTGTGATGTGTCGTTGGCCATGTTATGTGTACATCTTGTCAAGGCTGAAATGGTTAGAAGATCTTATTTTCAGATAAGGTTTGATTCATAGAGTAGGAAAGCTGTTTATTCGAATTTAAGTATTTTTTATAATTATTTATAACTTAAATCGCGAGTCTTGACCAATGTAGACTAGTTGATGGATTTCAATAAATTCGTTTTTTTATATAAAACCGCACAGATATTCAAGAAGTAATTTAAAGGGCGGCAAATGTTATTATTAGTAAATGTTACTATTTGCGATGTACAAGTTAATAAAGAATGTTGCGACAAATGTTTAAAAAATAAAAGAATCAATTTTTAAAACAACAAGAATTCTCCATTAAATCAAAAAGTTTTTGATTTATGATAACAGTATTATCTCAAAACTGAAATAGTTTGAACAACTGACATGGAAAATCCATCGCAAGTTACATTATATATATAGGCAACTTTAGCATATATATATAGAGAACTTTTACCAGCTTATTCAATTTTATCATCTAATTGTGTTGTTAATTCATTTTCTACGTTTGGAAATAAGTTCAATCTCTAACCAATTTTTATGCAGCCTATTTAAAGTTCGACGGGGGAATACGTTGTTATGCAATTTTTCAGTCCGCACCTACGTATATTTATGCATCGCATCTTAAAATAATTGTGTCTACAGAAATAAATCGATATTTGTTGACTGCTCGTGGTGCAGCGGATTATGACGCAACCGAAGCTTTATTCATATAACGGGTCATAAATGGGAGTATTAAAATAAAAATATCTATGAAGAGAAAATGATTAAAATTTATTCAAGCGGCAATAATGCGAAGGAATTTCGAGAAATAAAAAATAACTTCAATTCTAAATTGATATTATTATTGGTAAAATTTATAATAAGTTTTTAGTGAAAAATATTTGCATTTAAAATATAATTTTTGAAATTTTTTAGATGATATAAATGTATTGTTACAAGTTTTCATAGAATTCGAGTATTAAATTAAGTTTACACAATACGCAAAAATTTGCAGGACAACTTGTTTTCTGAGAATCTTTTGCCGCCTCGTAGAAAGGAAACAAGCAAACTTTCGATTCACTTATGAACTTTTAACTTTTTTCATTATAGTACAGTAATGCAGGACTTTTAAATGCGGATAATTAGAAACCAAGTTATTTTTCAACGCGAAAATTTCAAAAACTGGTTGAAAAGTAAAACAGACCTCAACTGAAATTTTATACTCGTTCAAAACAACTTTACGACGAATCCTAATTTTTCGAAAAAACACTATTAAACTACTTGAAACAACCACTATCAAACTACCTCAAATAACACGCACTGCAACGGTCATTGCAGTGCTACCCTCTCGGTTCAATAATTCCCGACCGAAGCCAGAACATTTAGACCGAGCAAAAAAAAAGCTAATGGACGGGCATAAATAAAAAATGTAATAACGTAGATCGGCCGGAGGCAACGTACCAGGCCAATGACAAACAAAGAATTGGCGAGTGTCCAGGCAGGGGAAATATAACGCCCGCGCCCGCAAATATAGTACAGGCTCGCGAATTCTCTCGCTTTCTTGCCCAGGGAAATCCGCGTTGGCGTCCGACTCGCCGAGCCGGAAGGAGCTCACGAGGCCATAGGCGATGATACACACATAAAGCACGCTTCTGCTATGAATGCTTTTCCGAGCCTTATTGCGAATGTGTATATGCTTCCCCCCCCCTCCCCCATTCCGCGGCCGCATTAAACCATTTCCCCAAATGAAATTACATTCAAAGGACGGTATTAAACATCGGCCCGCCGATAATGTTGGATTTTACATTATTATATTAGCTTAAATTAGCATTATTATGCTTGTCCATCTGCGCGATACTCGATAATGCAACTCATTATATGACTGTATGCGCGCATAATGGATGAAGTTAAACATTGACTGGCGAATAGATTCCCTTCTGCTCTCCCGCACTTCTAACCCGAACGTTTGAACAAGGGTTTTTCGGCTCTCGCCATTAGCAGATCGCAATGCGAACGAGCTTAGATCGCGTTAAAATCAGCGCCAAAATTCCTTTGAAAAGCGATCCTCGAATAACCGCGCGGCCTTTTCCTTTTTAGAAAGCAATACCGGCGCGCTGCTCTTTCTACTTTCATTTTTCGCCGTCTCTCTCGCTCGCTTTTATCTACTATTTGTCTTTTGTTTCTTCGCGCTGATTTTTTCCTCCTTTTCTGCACTCTCCACTCGCCGAGCCGAGAGTCTCAAGTAATGGGAAAAATTTAGACTCGGAGAGGCAAGGTTTCTGATCTCGAACGCCAGATTTAAAAAGTGCGCGATGGGACCGTTGCGAGAGAAAGAGCGCTTAAAGCGACAAAGAAAGAGACTAAAAAGAAAGGGATGAATATATAGAAGAGCACGCCGGAGCGAACGATTCAAACGGAAAATCCTCGAGGAACGGACAAAGCTTCGATTCGACAGACAAAAGGATTTTTGAATTTATATTCCGGTTGCATAAAGTATATGGCCGTAAGCTTCGGAAATGCAAAGTTTAAAATTTATGGGCAATTTTTGCTTGTTTCCACCTTTTTCCACTGCTTTATATCGCTCGAAAAGTCAGATGTATAGTTCGAAAAAAAAAAAAAAAAAAAAATTGGTTGATATAAGGACGTTCAGTGCCAGGAAAGTGATCAGGACGTGATTTAGCGCGGTCTTTTATTAAACTTTTGAATGTACCTTCATAAATATCAATTTCAACATATACGATTATCCTCGCGACTCGTTCTTATGAAAAATAGCCTTCTTATCGATAATACCCTTCTCGTCCTTCGACGAAACTCGAATCTGAGTCCACAGCTGGACAATGGTCGCGTTGATAATTACGCGCGTTCTTGTGCGTCAATGTAACAGAAGCTTACATAAGCGAGAAGAGAAAGAGAGAGAGAGAGAGGTGGAAACGGCCAGCTGAATGCAGGATATTACGATAGACGCGCGCGGGGATGGCGATGGTGGCGATCGTCCAAGCGGCCTGTCCTTTGAAGACGCGCGAGCCCCGGGTATAAAGAGATAATCTGGTCCGGCAATTCGATCGATACGCTCCGTAGACTTTATACCTCCGCTGCTCCCCGATTTGCTCTCGTCTCTTTGTAGCCCCGGAACCTTATTAGCGATAAGACGCCTCTCTCTCCGTCCCTGCCCCTCTCACCCCGTCTTCCCGGCCTGATGAACTGCTGCAGGAATCGAAAAGGTCCGACTAAGAAGGCGATATAGCTTCGCTGATAGTCATCCGTCTTTTATCTCGTTGGAGAGAGGGAGGCGTGATAGTGCAGTCGTACATTTAATTATGATAAGTAATCCGCCGATGGAGCTAATGTATATACTTTTCCTCGTTATCTTATTGTCCCTACTTGCGCGTTATTGTAAGTCACTCTAAATCCAAATTACGCTCGACGTTGCGCAAGAAACACCATCGGTTGTTTAGAGATAAGCGAAAAATATTTTGTAGGGCTCCAATATCCCTGAGAGCTTTGAAAGTGGAGCAACGGTAACCGATCGGCAAAATTAAAGCATAATTCGAAGGGAGCCGGCGGCGAATAATGGGCAAAAACAGTTGCAGGGAACGGAAGCGTAAATTACAGAAAGAGACCGCCGAGGGAGAGAGGAAGTTGTAAGGGTTGCGTTAGAGCACAAAGCCCAGAACCGGGATACAAAAGGAAGCGATAGGCAACCATACAGGAACGAGGAAGAAAGCCAGACTAAGAGAGAGAGAGAGGAGGGCAAAGAAGAGGCCCGAGAGTTGACGGGGAATCTTATTAACCCATTTTACGTCGAATATGAAACAAGATATCTCGGCTGCAGCGGCCTCCCCCGCTCGGCTCCCCACCCACTCAAGCCTCTCTCTCTCTCCCTCCGTTCTCCCTTAGCGCAGCTTTGTCCCTCCGTAAGCGTTTCTCTCCTCGTCGCGGGAGATCTTTTATATATACGAATGCCGCTCTCGCGACAGAGAGAAAGACCTTTTATTTACAGGTCGCGAGCTGCAACAGATGTTGCTCCGAATAGTCGCGGCTCCTTTGGCAATTTTTTCCCGTTTGTTTGCGAGCGGGCACACGTGGAATTCCATTCCGCGCCTTTTACGACCTCGAGGCTTTAAATAAGAAAAATTGAGAAAAAGCAAGTGCCGCTCCAGATTACGGAATTAACATTGTATATATATATACAGTCGCCGCTTTCTCTTTCTCCGCTCCCGGGAGCTCTCGCTCTGTTTTCTCCGCGTCGCTGGAGCAGCTTTGCTCTCTCTCTCTCTCTCTCCCGGCTCGTTTTTTTTTCGCGAACGGCGCGCGCGATATTAATGTGGGTCACGTATTTACGGGAACCGACTCTGTATTGTGCGGTGCATTGGAAACACGCGCCGAGTAAAATTTGGCCTCTCTCTCTCTCTCCTTTTTTCCTCGGCTTTTTTTAGCTTCTTTTTTTGGTCGGCTGTATCTAAAAACGTTTGGTGCATTAAATGCGATTGGAGCGAATTGTCTACCGGCTGGTTTAACGTACGAGATAATGAAGTTTGCGAATATTTTAAAATGTGGAATGGAAGCGATGACTGGATTTAAATTTTTAGGGCATAAATAACAGGATTCGAGCTCTTTGATTCCAGGTATTGAACAAAAAGGCGAAATACTGGAGATATTCCTTCAGTTCTTATCTGGACATTGACGTATCAACAAATTCGCGAGAGAAAACGATACTTGCTCGAATTTTAATTCCCACTTCAACAAATAAGCTCTCTGTCGCAATTGTCAGAGGCCTTTACTCAGTGACCGCAACGGCGCGCGTTCAATTCGCTCATAACCGAAAACCTTTCGCGAGCACAGCCGACGAACGAAAAATCGCGTTACCTGCAGTAAATTTTTATGGCCCACCGTTAAAGCCCCCAAAAATCAAAGGCAGAATGCAGGCGCGGTATCGGGGAGCGTAAAAAAAGACAGGGGCAGATTGGCACAGTGAGTACGAATCGGAAATTGAGAGGGAAAAAGCGCTGCGTCCGCGGGCGGAGCGACGCTCGCTCGCGCGCACAACTACAACTAATTGGCCTTTTTCGACTTTTCGAAACTAACGCGGTTTTACAGTATAGCAAATTGAATGAAAGGAGCGCGAGTCGGCGTGTGCGGCGTTGGCTGGCCTCGCGCCGAATCAATGGGAGCTGGGAAAACAGAAAGCGCGGCTGTCGAAAAACAGTGTACAAAGTTTCGAATGAGAATGACGCTTTTTTTTTTCTAAGTTTCGGGAAAGCTGTTGCTGTGAATTTTGGTGGCTGAATGAAACAAGTCTGATTATGCGGTGTGTGTCCTCCTGCGCAAAAAATAACGTATTGCTCTCTGGTATAATATAAATCTTTTTAAGGCTTCGGGTATTGCGAAGGTTTGGAATTGAAAATTTTAATTAATTACAAACAAAAGCTTTAGCACAATTATTGAGTAAAGAATGTTTTTCTTTAGTAAATAACTGCAAATATAGCAGGACGAAATTTTATCTTAATAAATTGTTAACGAATTTCACTTTGCGAGTTTAATTTCGTAAACATTCAATTTTCTATAGGTAAACTTTATTAAGAAAATCAAAGCCCAGATTAAAAGTTCATTATCCCCTGCAAAAAAAAAAAAAAAAAAAAATAGGTTTTAAGAGCAAAGTATTAATTTTGAGACAAAAAGTTTTCTGTGCGCAAGGCAGCCTTACGTGGCTCTCTCTTTCCTATAAGGCTTTAACGCTAAAGTTTGCAAGCCATGACAGATTCATTAAAGAGAAATTATACCGCGAAACTTTGTTTATTACAGTGAAAATAATTATAGGCACATATTAATATCCCATAGTAACTTTGTACTTTATAATTATCGGAATTTGAAACTGCAAAAATACGCTTTTCCTAAACTTTGACACAAAATTAATTACTTTCATTGTATACTTAATTTTCTGTAAACTTACTTAAAATACAAAACCTCACTTTTCCACGAAAAGCAGACCCTAAAAAACAACGACCGACTGAATAAACAATCGAATCTCAACGAGGCGAGAAAAGGCTCGTCGCCTACACAATACCATCTAATGACAATATTTACTCAATCCCCGCGGCGCGCGATAATTGATACAACTCGGTCACATCCTCGCGCGTCTGTAATCGAATATCGCAGGCGTAGCTGCGCCGCCTCTCCGTCGTATACGCGTCCCACGCGTATATCCCTCCGCGGCGAAGCAAGTAAGTTGCCTAAACGCGTTACGCACTGCGGCACACGCGGCACAATCGCGACCAATGAAAAATGAAGGGCGCGCCGGGAGCGTCGAGAGCATTAAACGCGGACGCGGAATTTCGCGCGCTCTCGATACCGAGAGAGGCGAGAGGGACACAAAGGGAAATCAATAGCGAAATTGAAAAATGAGAGCCGTCCGAACGATTTCGGGCCGGCGCATTTATTAATGCGCGCGCTTTCTCTCTCTCTCTCTCTCTCTCTGGCTGCGCGTTGTGCGTGAATTGCAGAGAGCGCGGGGCGAAGTTTTGAAAAAGGAACAATGGAGAAATGGAGCTGTTGCTCGGGAGAATATCGATGCGGAAGATGAATGGCCGGCTCCGGCGATGCGAGCGGACGGCGCCGAGAAAAATGTGGATTAGTTCGCAGGAGGTATTACTTCAGTCAGACGCAGCGCACGACGATGTGGCATAAATAACGCGGCTGTAATGCGCCGATGCAGCGTGAATAAGGGGATTAAATTCGCCGGAACGTTTTTCTCTCTTATTGCGTTAATCCGCTGCTATCAAGGAAAAACAGTTGATTACTCGAGATTAATATTTCAGAGTGTGGATACATTAATGTTACTGAAATAATAAGCGTGCGAATGAAAAAATTACAACGTGGAATTGAATGTACAGTGAATAAAGTTCAAAGCTTTAAACCGAAAGGCATTCTTTCCTCTTCTGCTATTGATCTCATCTGTAAATAGCCGGAGAATGCAGATAACACAATTTTCATTTTCGGCGAATCCATTACGCTTAGTATTTTCGCGAACTACTTAAATAGAAAAAAAAAAGAAAAGCGCGAGACAAACACAAAGAAAAGAGAGAAATCACTTAGCTTGCCTCGGCGACCCAATTGCCGCGGCATTATGACCCAATAGCCCAAAATTCGACTTCTCCTTGTGGCTTGTCCCCCGAACGAGGCCAGCGAGCCCTCCGGGATGGCATTCGAAAAAAAAGCAGAGCTCTGCCGAGCCGAAGAAACAGAGAGAGAGAGAGAGAGAGAGAGAGAGAGCCGCGCGGCACGTATCGCTATATACACTCCTGCGAGGCGCTCCGTAATTCGCCCGAGTCAAAAGACCGAAGTGGAAAAAGGCCGGCTGCGGCAAGACAACGAAAACGCGCGAGAATTACACTCGGGAAAGGAAGCGAACGCGCGCGCGACCAATCATCGCGCGTACGACACTGCAGCGAAGCGGGGCGACAAAATGTGCCGACAAAACAGCTGCAGCGGTGAAAGAGAGAGAGAGAGAGAGAGGGGAAAAAAGAAGGCCGAGGGAGAGAAAAGCCGGGGCTAAATAGAAACGGCACGCTTCCGCGCCTATATCCGTCGGGGAGGAAAAAAAAGGAAGAAGGCCAAGAGTAAAACGTCTCGACGTCCCGCGGGGAAATGGCGAACAGACTTTTTCACTCTCCGTGAACCGCGAGGAGGCGTCGTATCTCTCTCTCTCTCTCTCTCTCTCTCCGAAGTTGCGCGAATACGGAATTCGTGCTTCGTTAGAAAGCAAGGCAATAAAGACGGCAGCCCCTCTCTCTCTCTCTACGTATAGACGCAAAAGGCAACGCGGGAAAAAATGCCCGAGAGTTCGCCGGCCGCCTCCCGCGCGAGAAAGAGAAGCGGAGGGAAATGTTTATTAAGGAGACTGACTGCTGAATTTTAAATTCGTACCTCCTGCCGCCTGCAGCTTTTTACGCCGAGGGCTAAAAGGGAGAGAGGGGGAGAGAGAGTCCGATGAAATTAAGTGGTCGGCTCTTACTTTGATAAGTTTTCGACGTCGTGTAGCTCTCCTGGCCGCGCCGACGGAGAGAGGAGAGAGAGAGAGAGAGAGAGTTTTCTGTTATCATTTGCGCGAGTGCGCTTTAAGCGGCCGTCCGAGCTTCTTTCCTTAATTTATGCCGGATTCCCCCTTTCTGCTTCTTTTCATTATTTTAGCTTTTACGCCGAGATTTGTTTGCTTAATATTCTGGATGAATTTTACTTATTAAAACCGAAGTGTACTTTTGGTTAATTAATTTAATGCAGGAGGGATCGGAATGGGACTTTCAATTGCTCGCCTTCTTTATTAATTATTTTAAAAGAACAGCCGGCGGAGATTAATTTACCTTTTGACTTTTGTGTCAATAGCTATCTAATTAAAGAAATTAATACCGCGAAATTTAAACTTAACTAAGAATATTTTAGTGAATATAAATTGCAAATGTACAGCCGCAGTAACGGTAATTATATAATGAACTGTAAATATCATTAAATATTGCTGCACAAATTATCAAAAAATTTCGGCCCATTGTTAATAAAATGACAGCTAACAACTTTTGACAGTTCGCCGCGCGATCGCAATAAAAAAAAAAAAAAATATAGCAATAAATCCGATTCGTCCATTTCCTGACGTACAAATTGAATAAAATTCTCAGCTCGATAAATAGGAAATCTCCTTAAGGACGCCCGTAACGTAATTGCGCCGAGGCAACGGGAAAAACAGTCGGCCGCCCGCGCGGCGCTATAAGGGCGAAATCGGCAAAGTCCCAAATCAGATCCATTTGCCGGGGCGGCGCGCGCGTTCCGAGAGCGTCGTCGCCGCAGCCACGTGCAAAGCTCCTCTGGGGAGCTAAACGACCGGATAAAGAAGTTTCGATTTTCATTTACACGAGGCGCGCCTAATCCCCGCGAGGATATATCCCGACCTTTCCCCCCGCCCTCCGGCAAGTAATCGTATTAGCCCGATTGCGCGCCGGCACTTAGCTCTCGCGTGCGCGCAAGCGCCGGAAAATTTTCTCGGAATCTTCGCGATGATCCGCGAGAACGAGTGCGGAGGCGACAGTGTCGATGGAGTCTCTCTCGCTCTCTTTCCCTCTCGTTCGGTGCGGTTCTTCGTCCAGATTGCCGCGGCCGCGACACGTAGCAAACGTCTGGGGATTTTCGAGCTGCTACACCGAGTCTCCGCGCTAATCTCGGCTTCCGCCGGCGAGTTTCCGCTCTTTCTCGAACGGGATTTTCGAAAAATTTCGAACGAGATTCCGGCGGAGCTCTCTCTCTCTCTCTCTCTCTCTCTCTCTCTCTGCGGTTTCGATGATAATACCGCGGGGAAGGAATTTTCAATCTTTTACGCTGCAAATTGGCTTCCGAACTTGAGCGACTTTGTTTTCTCTCCTGTTAACTAATGAACTTTTTGATATAGGTTCGCAAGAATGCAAGTGCTTTTCGAAATTGACTTTGTGCAACTACAGATATTTTCGAAATTCCGCGCTTTTTTCTATGAATAAAGTGCGGTGAAGTATTTTTGGGGAAATCAATTAAAGTTACGGCTGTATAGAGAGAGTTCTATTTCAGCTATTCTAATTTAATTAAGCGCGAAAAAAATTTGTTAAAATTCAGAACATTTTCAAAAAATTTTCAAAAGCGCACTCTGTAAAAAAGCGAATTGAGACTTTTTGTCGGGCGTAAACTAATTAATCATCAAAATCTGGTACAGCTTTGCTTCTTTTTTATGTGAAATCCAATATAATTCGGAAGAAAAAAATCAATCATTCAACTATAACTTTTTGCGATATGAAATGAAAGTCTATTAAGAAGTGTATCCACGAAATTATTTTTTAACTTTTATTCGAAGAGCTAAAATCTTCGACTAAAATAATTTCAAAAAAATCTTCAGCAAAAGATTTACATAAAACTCGAACCAAAGTCCTTTTAAGCATGATAAATTAATCGAACGAAATTTGCATTCCGTCCATCCATCGAACTTTTAGATTAGCCGCGAGCGAAAAATAAAATTAATAGTGCGCCCAAAGTGCCAGGAGCCTGCAGACTGCAGCCACTGCAAACCGAGGGAAAAGAAACGCGGAGGCGAGGAGGAGAAAACTTTTTCGAACTTGGTAATTCTAATGAATCATATAATCGATATTCAAATTTGGAAAAGTTTCCTCGCGGCGGAAAGGCAGGTCTCGCGAACTACGTTCTCGGAACACTCCACAAAAACCGATGCCACCGAGTAATCGAAGGGAGAGAGAGAGAATGAGAGAAAGATTCCCTCTGACCCCGTGACTCGAGTCTTATGGAGCTTCTCCGCGTCTCTTAAATCCTCTCTCTCTCTCTCTCTCTCGAGGGCGAACACACAAGAAAGAGGGCAGATTGATAAACGATAAGGCGAATGCAGCGGAAGGAGAGGAGAAGGATAGGTTAGCTCGCGGGAGAAAAATCGAAGGAGGCCACTAAGAGACGTCGCTCGAAAAATAAAGAAGGAGAGAGAAAAGGAGGAGAGGGACGAAAGAAAAATACGAAGCTGCGCGAGAAGTTGCCCGAGCAGAAGCGACGGAGGCAGATAAAGAAAGCGGGAAAAAATAAAAACAGAGAGCGAGAGAGGGAGAGCGACGCAAACAAGGAGAATTAGAACGAGAGCCGGAGACGATACTCGATAAACAGTATGTCGATGGAATAAGTCGATAGCTTTGCAAAGTGTCCCTGGCACTTTCTTCCCTGGCCGGGAAAGAGAGAGCGTCGGGCCAGAATTTATATATATACGCCCTGCGAGGAGGACGAGCGGCGAGTTTTCCTGGGCCGCCGTAGAGTTGCACTGCAGCGGCCGGACGCTTTTGCGCCCTCGATGTGTACACACCGATGCATCCTGGGCTCCGAACTTCTCGATGACAAATACAAACTTTCAAGGACTCGAAAATAAACGAATGTCATAAACAAACTTTCGTTCTTATTTATTTACCGAGTTTCGGAGTAATTGAATTCCACTCGCGCTCGATTTCTTGGAACATTTTTTTGGATCCTCCTCGAATAGAGGATTTTGTTTTATTAATTTTTATCTATAAAAATATATTGTTTAAACAAAAGAAGCGCGAATTGGCGTAAAAAGTAAATACGGCTTCAATCTGAAAATTTATCGAAGTACGTACTTTAAGAATAGTAAGTCAATATATATTCTTTTTCCAAATGCTACTATACCCGCGTGCAGTGTTTTGAAAATAAGAGAAAGCGAAAATATCGACTGTTTTTCTCGAGTAGAACGGCGCATCTTGAGAATAAGAAAAATAGTCGAATCACTCAAGTGGAAAAACGAAAAAGTTATCCGTGAATTGGACACCGTGAGACCTTTTTGTCGAACGAGAATTCTCAAGTGCGCGGATGACCAGTCACATACCGAGTTGAATCAGAACTCCAGAGTGTAAATGCAATTACATTTCTCTGAATTTCGATACCAACCAGTTTTAAAACAAATACTCCACGCTTCTCGTCGAAATAGCATCAAAAAGCCACGGAAGCTGCACTTAATTTTATTAAAAGCCTTTGTTTATTTAAATACCACCAAAAGTGGCGACTCGAAAATTGTTCCAGGCAAACGTTCCCAAAAAACGTTATTGTAAACCCTCTTTTCGAGCAAAAAAAAAACTCGTTTACCCGCAAAGCGGAAAAGCCGAGGGACGAAAAACCACGCAGCGATCGTTTCATCAGGCAAATCGCGTTTTTCAATTCGCATCGCTCCGCGATCGAAATCCAGAAAGCGCACTTGCGCGCCGGCCGGGGGGAGAAATCCGCGGCGCGCGCACGACGGGATTTACCTCATATCGCTTGGGGAGAATTTTCATGCATAACCGCGCGCGACGCCGGGAAGACGGACGCATATCGCGGAAGCAAATAAGACGCCGCGGATGTGCCGCCAACGCCGGGATATAGAAATAAAGGAGAGAGAGAGAGTGAGCCCCGCGGAGGTGGATTAAAGCGGCGCGCGGCTTAGCTTTCATGCATAATTTATGCGTCCTCTTCGATCTCAATGCTGATCGAATTAAGCCGAGAAAATGTTCGATATTGTAAGGCAGACGGTGTAATTATTCGACCGGGGGAATATTCCATATTTATTGTTTGATCTGATTTATTCGGCGAATGCCGGGAAAAGCGAGATCCGACGAAGCTTTTTATATATCAAAGTAAAATTTACATTCCTATCGTTTTAACCGAACTGTGGGATATTCTTCGGGAAGGGCGAAAAAATTTTGAAAAAATTTTGAAAAAATTTTGTACAGTTTGAATACAAGTTGTATATAAGGGCTGTATTAAAAAATGATTGTACATAAATTGATAGAAATTATATACAAGAAGGAAGGCCTTTGTCCCCAAGGCGCTTTTGGGTGCCCGCCCGACTGGTCGCTAGGTGGCGTAGCGCGGATTTGTCGCGCTCGCTAGCAGACCAGTCGAGGCTCGGGGATATAGGTATCC
>UCOM01002504.1:0-25621 GCA_900474385.1 Ormyrus pomaceus | reverse complement strand
CTTAAGGGTATGTCGGAGTTCACGTCATTTGACGTTATGACGGTCTGTGACGCCTATTTGAGCCCGTGCATAAGATCGTACTGTGACGCGTAAAAAGACGTCAAATCAGTTGTCTCCGTCCTCCACTTAAGTTCTAAAGTTCAGTAGTTTAAATGAGGAATCCAATAAAATTTTATTTAGAATGTTTAAGTCGAAGTAAAGCAAATTAAATTAACGTATCGCTTGGAATATGCAGCGATATTGTACACGAAAATAATAATTTTATATAGACATTCAGAATCTTTTGAAAGCAAATCAATATTTAGCCTGAGTTCCATGAAGTATACGATTGGCAGTTTCACAATTCTAAATTTTGAAGTGCTTGGAAAGTTTATTCTAAAATTTGGCCTTCTACCAAGAAGAAAAAGAACGATCTGAAATTTAAAATTCAAATTCTGCAACATTAATAAAAATAGTTTCAAGAAAGAACATTTTCAATTATATGGAGATTATAGTTATCCAAAAACAATCAAATTGCTATAAATACTTTAAAACAAATAAAAATATTGATATTATTTGAAAACATTTGTCTTCGAATGAAATATTGGATATTTTCTAACTAATTTCTGAATGTTCAATCTCGTTTTGTAAGCTGAAGCTTGCATATATAAAAAATGATCATTAAGAAAGTTTCAAATTGAAAGATTTTAAAGGTATTAAATTAAACGATAACAAGTTACTTAGACAGCAAACGATTTCACGTTTTTGCCATTTGCAGGAGCTGCTAATAAAAAATAAAATCTTCGTATAAAAAGAATATTGTGTCATGTTGATGCAGGGATCAATATTTTGAAATATATACGCGGGAAGATTGAATATTATTGAAAAGGCTCTTTCTTTCTTCTAGTGTTATACTGTATCTATTAGGCCAAATGAAAGTGATATTAATTTCGGAGATTTAATATCTCTCAAAACTTTCGAGATTAAGTTCGATTGAAGTTTTCATGAAGTAAGTTCTCAAACAACTAAGATGTATAAGTGTCTGAGTGACATTTAAGTATTTTTTATGAACTAAATTTGTTTGTGAACTAATAATATCTATCGGCTTCATTAAAATCCTAATAAATACATAATATTATTGTAAAAATTAATTATTATTACAAAAATTATAATAATACATTTTGGCGAACTTTATTAAGTAAGAGTTTTTGCAACTATTGGAAATCCAAACCTCCGTCAGGACAAAAACGACCATTGCAAGTTTTTATCTTTTTCCAAGGGAAGACTTGGTTACAAAAAGACGGTACAAAAGTTCAACTAAAATTCTCTTCTGAAGTAAAGATTATGAACTTTATAGAGTTTCTTCGAGCACTTTCTTTCATCTAATTTCTAGAATTAATTAAAGACAGTAAAAGAAATTATGTGTTTGAAAGTAAAAACTAATTTTTTAGAAACTGACTTTGTTTAAACTGATTTTGCTATTCGGCAATTGTAAACTTATAATATTACATGTAAAACAATAAAAACCACGCATGAAACGTATTTATAAAGAATATATAATATACATATTTTAGATAAGTTAATTACCATTAACCTAAATTGACTTTTTATTTTTTACGTTTATTATAATATGGAAATATAATCAAAGGTGACCTTTAAAGATCCTTTGACTACAAAATTAATCTCAAAGCTTTTTCAATCTTTTCGATGAAAACTGTTTCATAGAGGACTTTTAGAAATTATCTTGATGTTGCAGGGAACTTTTCATCAAAGAATGATAAAAGGCTAGTCAAAACTCTCAAGAAATTTTACATTTATAATATTCCTTGCCCTTTTCTTACTCAAGAATATTTAAGAAAAATGATTTCGCGCTGAAGTTATTTAATGTCTAATTCTGTCTTAAAATTAAGTTGAATATAGTTTATGACAAATGAAGAATACAAACTTATTTTGATGTCGTGAACAAGCTCTTCTTTTCACGCTACCATAAAAATGCTATCACGTATTTTTTTTCATTAATCAATAAGCAGTCACACACTTAATAGTATCAATCGTTGCTTACCTGCACAAACGAGGTAGAAAAAATCAACAATAGAAAATTATTTATCTCCGAACACTCCAAATGCAACAATCGACCAACCATAAAAACTTTTTAATTTCTCCGCTGGCCCATAAATATCCCAGACATTAAAAAGGTGGAAGTACCCGTAAACGAGACGCAATCAATAAACAGTCCGTTAATTCGGGGTCGAACTCATCAAAAAACCTCCGACTGTTTGTCTAGCCGCAAGAAAACATCATCAGCTTCGATTATTCGCTGCTTTAAAAAACTTTTTACGGGAAGCGAAGCCATAACCCCATTACCTCCTTTCTCATCGAAGGGAAAGGATCACATCGCAATCTTTTTCAATCTTTTTTTCTTTATCGAAAAAAATAATGGCGGCTTGAAGCTTAGAAAATGCAATAGATTGCATTGCTTTATTTCGCGTTTGGAGATTGGCAGGAATATGGTTTTCATTGATTTGGCTGTAACGGTTCGCTTATTATACGATTTCTAATTAGATTGCTGCAGATTGTTAACATGACCGAAATTTGCTTAATGAATTATGGCTGTAAGTTAATCAAGTAGATAAGTAGATACATTCTAGATAAGCTCATAATAACGGCACTAGTTCAACATACTTTGTGAATTTTCAAATACATAAAATTACATTAAATAAAATAAAAATAATTTTATTCGATGTACTGAAAGTCTGTTCGAAGTGACATTTAATACTTGAAAGTTACAGTTGAGAAGCAGCTGATAATTATTAATACATAAATATAAATTAAAACGAAAATTCATCACTCAAATCTGATATTTCAGGTACAGACACATTAGATCACAAATATAATCTATTTGCAATAGAAAATCCTTCTAAAAGATTCAGATTGATGTATGAATGCATAAAAGGTATTGCAAGCATTAATTCCACTAAAATCGATCCATCGACAAGACCCATAAAGCACCACGCTCAAGAAGCCATAATTTCTACAATTTTTCAATCCACCAAACCTGCCCCAAGAAAAGCTCTGGAAAAAAGCTTTCCCCTTAAACGGATTCGCAGCGCAAGTTTATTCCCCGATAAAGGAGATCCATCACCTCCCCGTAAATAATTGACAGCGTCAACGTTCGAAAAATTAAAAATGAAGAGCGCGTGCCTGCCCGAGATAAAGCCGGGCTGCGGAAACTCTCCGGGGTGTGCTTTTCGGGAGTGAAGAATGAGAAAGTTGGGAGTTTTTCTCGCGAGCGGGAGGAAGTTTCGCGCGCGCAGATCGATCGGTCCTCCCGGTATTTGCTCGAGTGAAATTTCACTCCTGCGGATGAAGTTCGAAGCTGCTTGCGGCTTGACGAAAGGCAAATGCTGCCTTTCGCGCGAGAATCCCTGAGATATCTGAGGATTATCGCGTTCAATATGTGTTTTTCGGTTTTGGTTACTGCTAGCAGGAATTTTAAATTTATTTTATTATACATATATGGCTCGTGAGAAAACTGATAGTTCGGAGAAGACTTACATTAGGAAGATGACTTACAAGGTTTACATGTAGCTGCTGCTTTAACATTTTTACTTGAAGAAGGAGAATGCCCGCGGATTTGTAAAAAGAAAGAGAATGCAGAAGAACGTATAAAAGTAACGCTATCTGTTAGAGATGGTCAAAATATCAACAGCAGAATAAAATTTAATCTGGGGAAATGCAGGGAAATATGTAAAAAATTAAAGCCAATTTCATTAAAATAAGTGAAAAAATCAAGATTTCAACCGACATTCAGTAAAAAAAATTAAAAAAAAAAAACATTTTTTCGTATTTCCCACTTAACAGAAAAGGCAATTTTTATTTAAATACTCAAGATTTTTAAGATCCTTCATGCTGAAACCGGTTATATGCATTCCTTGTAAAATTTGGCCATGAATTGCCGTGGGCATTCTCCTTTGTTCAGCTGCTTTTGAACGAAATCAAACAATTTTTTGGATAAAGTGAAGATACCAAAGAAACTAATTTAATATGAATTAAAATTGATGGACCAGTAGCACAACTCGAAAGAATTTGAAAACTTGCACAAGTTACAAAAATTTCAATAGTATAATAGTATAATTTCTTTTCAAAATTTTTTAATCAACTTATTGACACAATTAAATCGTTTAATATTCCTAAAACAGTCAGTAATTTAATCATGGAATCTTTTATTCTACCAGCGTAGAATTAATAGCCGCATCTAATTTAATCAAACGATTTAAAGAACAATAACGTTATAACGTTTACGAGATAACTGAATTCGACGTAACCAACGAACGTAAATTTATAAGTTAAAAGATAATTGAAGTGCAAATTTCATCCACCAGTTATGACAAAGTTGAAAATTAAACTTATCAAAATTAAATACTTTCTATAAACTAATTTTCCCAGAAAGCCATTTTCAAACAAATCAAAGCAAATTCGTTTCCCGAAAAGCATTAACATTATTTTCAAAAAATTCAATGCCTTAAATTGAAATCACAATTTCCGAGAGTACCATGTACAAGTATGTGAAAGGGAACAATACGTGCGGTTTCATATAAAAATATTTTTGTAAATTTCAAAGAGTTTATTTCTCAGACTTAGAATGTAACGGATACGGATATACAGTGTCCTATTTCTTTGAATTTAAGAGAGATCATATCGTACTATACTGTCAGTGATAAAACTAAGTACAACCTCGGGTAGAAAGTCCAGAGAATTTATAAATTTACAATTTTCTGATTCTCAAAGAACTGAGATTTTTACAACTTATTAGTAAAGCAATCAAATAATGACATTAAAAAAGAAACCAAATATTAATATGTGTATAAATAAATATAATTCCGCAATATTTTATTATCTTTCCAATTCCAATATGTATTATAGTAAGGATATAGTCTAATGTCATTCAACACAAAAAATATTGATTCTGACCGTGTACGGGCGTAATAAAAAGCGTTATTTATGGTGGTATTATTTATCGTACATGATGGTGGTAAAAACTGGAAGTTCAAAAATAAACATTAATAAAATATTAATAAAATCATCCAGTTACTTCATACTGTGTAACTACGTGCGATGAAAAACAGCTTTTTATATTTTTTTAACTAATTCCAAAATCGACAATAAAAAGTTTTATCAAAAGTTGCCTTCGTTTCAAAAAGTAGGTACTATCTAGATGCAAAAGCAAATCCTGATTGCTGTAGGTCCTGCCTCCGCAACAAAGCACGTCACATCCCAATTCCCAAAACAGCCAAAGGACCGCACCTTCCACCTCCCCATAACCCAAAAAAGCCCTAAGAACAATCGATAGCCGATCGCGCAATTGATAAGCAGAATCCCATCTGTCTCGCGGGTAGAACGACTCTGCCTCGCGCTTGCGCGCACTGCTGCGTGGCGGAAGCACGTGTGCGTCGGCGTCGCGGCGGCGAAGATGCGCCGCCAGACGCGAAGGAGCTGCCCTCGGCGCCGCGTTGAGTGTCTCGCAGTCGCTGTTGACGCTCGTCGACAGTAAGGATGCGCGCGCAAATTCAGTCTCCATCGGGCTGCCGTTAGTTTTGCTTCTTTTTTTTGCGGAAAATGTGTGGTTTGCGCGAGTGAATTTTGTTGCTGACTTCTTCTGGCTTGAGTTTTAAGTAAAGGGCAGTTTTAGTTTGCTTGGAGAACATTGGAAGTTGTTTAAAATAAAAATGATTTGAAGTTTCTAATGACTAATTGTTAAATCTTTACGTTAAAAAATTTTTATTTTAAGAATTTTAAAAGAAAAATTTATTATTTTTATGTTATTTTAAAAGATTTTGAAAGATTATCAAATTTAAGTGATAAAAATTAAGTAATTACGTACGAAATTTTTAATGAAATGAAGAATGAAAAATATTTTTTATTCATTAAAAAATGAAGTTTTTAAATTTCAAAGAGTTATACTTTCAGTTTTAAGCTGTTTAATACAGTGTACTTCATTCATATGTATGATTTCTTTAGCAAAAAAATTATATAAAATTTTTCTTTTTTCAGACTCTAATAATATAAAATGATATTTATCTACTAGAAATGAAAAAATATTCAACATTTTTAACAAAATCAATATTTAAATTACCCACATTTTTCGTAAAATTTACATTTCATCTCGGGAAATTAAAAGTGTTAAATTGTAATTAAATTTTCAATAGTTCCTGCTTGCAATAATCTCCAGTGAATCTCATATAAGATCCTAAAGAAGAATGTGCAAGTGCGTAAAAAACTGAAGAAAAATGTGCTGTGAACATTAAAAAATGATGCGCCGATCATGGAATCGCACCTCGTTGAATTTTAAAAACGATGATTCGTAAGCGCTCATAAGTTCTAGGAATCTTCGCAAGCCCCGCTTTTAAACCAGATTTGCTAGTCTGCATAAAGTGAAACTACCATGAGAAAATCTTTAGGAAGTTTGACTGAAATCTCGAAAAAAGCTTCATAGTAAATTAGCTCAAAACTACAAAAGCTATAGTTACTTAAATAAAAAACACTTGTAAACAGCTTTTGACAGTAGAAAATTGAATTTCGAAAAACACAGCTTTCATAGAGAAGCACAATACAACCGCCATTCATAAACATAAATAAAAGCGCACATAAAACGGACAACAATAAAATTGATTAAATTCATTACCGTGCCGAACGAGCCTTAATAAAACGCACGACCCGATTATCATAAAACCAATAAAACTTTCACGTTGGCCCCTCGCGAGAGACAAGAAGCAAAGTGCAATTGCGGGACATGCAGACAATGCAACGCTGCGCGTAACGTTCAAAAATTGATCTACCGCGTTGAAAAATAAGAATGATTCCAGATATCCCACTTATAAATTATCCGCGTCCGCAAAACCTGCTGGAGCCCGAATAGTATTATTCCATCGATGTAATACACGAAGCGGGAAGGAAAAAATTGAAAGGGACTCTGAGCGACAACATAATGGATATGCTAATCCGGATTTTCGCGTATGCATGGACGCCCATTCATTGCGGTCGCGGAATAGAGAAAAAAGTATTTAAATAACATTACTAACTGTCAGCGACGTGAGACCTTAACCCCTTGTACTCTTTTTTCCGTCAAGTGCTTATCCGACACGTAAAATCTTCAATGCTGAATTGATGGTTTTGCAGCTTGCGGTTTTTAGACTAATATTTAATAAAGATTGAAACGTCAATGACTAGAGGGTTAAAGAAGGGATAAAACATTCAAAGCGGTCCATCAAGTTAATGGTTTTAAAAAACCATCAGTTATTTCGCTAATTTAAAAGCAAATTCTAAATAAAATTAGGATAAATTAATAAAATAGTTATAAATATTTAAATATTAAAATGTAGTTGTAGTATAATAATTAGAATTCATCCTTTTTGTTTTACAAAATAATTATTAATAATTCGCAAATCTTTTCAATTAGCTTTATTAGAAGATATAAACCAGCCACTTTAAACTTTTATTAACGCATGTAAATAAAAATTACGACATTAAATTATAAAACTGAATAAAATAAGCTCTTCTTAAATTGAATTGAACACAAAACTTTGATCAAATCCATGAAAATACTCGACACCGACTCTCATATTTTTATATTAGACATCCTATCGGACGAATATACTGAACATTGCTGATCTTCGTGATCGAAATAAGAGCGGAGAAAATGCAAGACAGAACACGTAGCTGCCAGAAAAGTAGAAACGGCCCGCATGAATAAGACAGCTTTTACTACTGATTGATACGAGAAGATACTTTATCCCATTGTATTTTCTGCTCTTTGAGCGCATATTCCTCGACGCGGCAATGGGGTTAGGAAGATCAATATACCGTTTTCGCCATAAAACTTCACTTTCAAAGCCGATTGTACTTTTAGCAGTCCGCGCAAGGCTTAAAAAGTGTTATTGGATCGGGGCTGTTCGGACTCCTGGATTAAAAAACACACTTCGTTAGAAAACTTTCATATATAAAGATATGCTTTTGTTTAGTTTCGCATTTTTAAATGCAAAGAAATTATATTTACGTATGTGGAACTTATCTAACGGCGTATAATCTACGTTCTATTTCTGACAACTTTTATTTAATGTGTTTACTGAAATATAGAAATCTAGAAATGAACTTCCTCAAAAGGTATTGAAAATCAAATAATAGAAGAAAGCAAAAAATCGGAATGGAACTCTATTTATATAACATGCGTATATTATATTCTATAAAAAAAGTATTAAAAACAACCGCAATGTTTTAAAAACATAATTATTCTACAACACAAAAAATGAAAAATCTCAGTTTTAGAAAACCAAATTCGCAATTATTCTACGAAAAACAGTATCGGATAAAAAGCAACTTTGACTAATCCCAAAACGATCCCAATCTCTTCCGAATACAAAAAGGTCGTTACGGACCATAAAAAACCACAGATAATTAAACAAAGCCCTCAAACATTCAGATTCTAAACGATAGTCCGCCAATAGATATCGAACCGATTAGCTATCGAAAGATGAGCGGATCTACGCAGGAATGGAAAAAAAATCATAAATAGCACGTCCTCTTTTTACAGAAAAAAATGAACTTGTAAAATAAAGTCTGTGAAAGGGTCCCGAAGGAGGAGCCGAAAGGTCGGGAAGAATAATATCACGATCTCCTTCTTCCCTTCGACCTAGAAAAGATATCCAATCAGATATCGCATTCTTGAAGTCAATCCCTTATCTCGCGCGATAACTTAAGGGTCGACTACAACTAGTTTTTTTGTTTTGGTGAAAAAGCGAGGCGCCATCGTAAAAGGAAATTTATTTTTGATCTCCGCTTTAGATCCAGTGTCTTTTTTGGGTCGGGGAGTAATGGAGCATTTGTTTTTTGTGATTTTGGGTTTGGTCGAGGTGATGTTTTTAGTTCGAAAGGGTTCCAGGGAGCATTTTAGTAACGATTGAGGGAGTTTCTTATCTGATTGATTAAAAGGCTTTATGCACGCGATTTACTCTGCGGCGTTACAATTTGTTATGTATTACTCTATAATTTAGATCCATTTGGTTAACTCGAAAATTGAAACTTACGTCTTTCTGTGTGAAGCTAACAATTTCATTTACGGAGCCTTTGTTGTTACAGTACTGCTCCAGGCATTGAAACGTAATTATTCAATAAAAATAATATCATCAATGCATTAGTATTATATTTGAAAAGATTGTTTACAGAGCAGTAGCTTGAAACTATCTTTCTGATATTCAATTTTTTTTAAACGCTAGTTATTGTCAGTCACCACTTGGAATATCTAAAAACTTCAGATAAATTCATGCATTTACTTTTGAATGTATGCGAAAGATTCTGCACCGACGTTTAAAACTACTTAAAATTGCAAATGAAAAATTGATTAATATTCATGAGCATAACAACAGTAGCATTATGCAGAACCAATTGCGCTTTTACACTTACGCACAAAACCAAAATAATAATTCCCACATAAAATCTCCCGATTTACATTAAAAATCTCAACTCGACACAATTCAAAGCCAATAAAATGTCGAAAGCGCGCACTAAAAATCCCAAGCAAGCCTGAACATCCGGTAAAATTTGCCTCGAGCCAGCAGAGCATAACCAACACCTAATAACCCGAAATTAGTCGAGGGAATCAGCTCCTCCGGTAAAAGACCGCGCATAAACCCAGCGGAAAGCTCGCGCTCTCGGCTCGTATAAAGCTCGAAAGCGCCCACCCACTCTCTCGCTTTTCGCGGCTGATTTCCGCTAACAAGGCAGCCCCGAACAATGAGGCGTATACATACTTCGATCGCAAAAAGGAGCTCGTCTTCCCCCAGCGAGATGAGAAAGAGGGAGGAAGCCTTGGCACGGTGCCGCCACCGCCGCCGCCGTCGCGGAGCGCCGGATACGTAAAAAGAGGATGCAACGCACGGATACATTATTTATAAATCGTATAGGCAGAGAGGGCTTTTCAATAGGAGCGTAATTTTTCTGCTGCTGGGATGACCTGTTTTTGAATTTTTGCTTGTTTCGTTGTTGCTTTTTCTGTCTGGAGCAGTTTGCGAGAAGTTTAATCGATAAATATTTCTTTGTGTCGTACGAGCTTAACAGGCTTCTAAGAATATTATATATGCTTCGTTGGAAATTTGTTTTCTGAGTAAGAGGGTTGCATTTAAGTTTAGTTTTTTTAGCTTTTCTTACAGGCAATATTGACATTTACAGCAAATAACTTTAAATTCTTATTTGCATCATACTTTTCTTTCAAAATATTTGCTTTAAAATTAAGAACATTTTACATTGCAAATCCTAACGTAAGACACGCTTCAGATTAATATATCTAGCTTCAACGTGCTTTTTTCGTCTACACATTAAAGTAAGATAAAATGAAATAACTTTTGATACATACATTTTAAATACGTTATTATTATACCTCTCCCCTGAGTTAATTTTAGACAAAAACAAACCAGAAGCAGAAAAAAATCAGAGTATCAGATATAAACTTTTCCACGTTGCAGCATCTATATACATTCATCCCGCCTGAATTTCCCTCTCGATTTCTCGAAAAAGCAGAGTCCCCTAGACTCGACGGAGCCATCGTCCTCGCGATCCCAATTAAGCCTCGCCGGGGGTTGTTATCGCAACACTTTCCTCGCCAAACAGCGTCTGTTTACGGAGGCTCCTCTTCTTTCCCGGCAATACGTCAGCCGTCCTTCCCCCCTTCGGAAAAGGCCGGAAGCGCCGATAGCGAAGTTTACAGCGCTCGCGAAATTTTTATCGGAAGTTCCTCCCGACCAGCGCTCATAATGGAAATCGTAGAGCAACGGCCGTTTTCAAGTGCGCACTCGAGAATTCAGGTCCCGCGAGAGCGAACGAGAGAGTCCGAAGTTGGGCTATGATTCGTTTGTACCCGGGGAGGAGAGCTTGTTTGCTCGGAAAGTTGTCATTTGACGAGTTTATTAGTGTCGGTACTCGCGACTTTTTATGGTATAACAATGAAGTGGACGGGTTATTACGCGAGGATATTTGCTTCCTAAAAGTTGTCGAATTGCCGTCATGTTCGTATTATAAGTCGAAATGCAATACGCAAGTTTGAAAAATAAATCTTCAAACGAGGAAGGTAATTCCAATTAAATTTCTAATGTAAATAAGCACATGACTATAAGCAACATTTTTTTAGATAAAACTACTCATTGCTTAAGAACCACGAAAATAGAAACGTTATTTTTATAATTTCATTTAATTTTAAGTTTAAATCTGCATACATGTGCTTTTTTGAGATTGCTCTTAAATTATTATGCAGCAACCACAGAGTAATAAGTTTTCTCATGCATAAAATTATACAAACGAAAATGAACGACTTTCATTACGGATTTTATAGAGAAACATTTTACAAAATACTCGTGAACATTGAATAATTTAATTTGATGTAATAAATCCCGATATATAAAATTCATAAAACAGCGTTGAACTTACAAGGGGAGTGTACGACATTTGGGTTATTGGATTTTCCTGTAACTTTGCGATATGTTTTCTAATGTTAAAATATGAAGGGAGCCGCGTTCGTTCGGCCTAACGCTCGATTTTTTAAAGTTATGTGCTCTTTTAGCAAAAATTTAAGAAAAATCGATTTTTGTTTAATCACGTATAACTTCTTAACTATTGACGGTTCAGTATTTCAACTATCGGCATTCAAAAAGTAAGATCAAATCCTATCGATTAAAAAAAATTTCATCCAAAAATCTTTATTTGTTCAAAAGTTATAGTCAAACAAAAAATTACCATTAAAATAACATAAAAAATCAACTTATGTAACTTTAGCTTAATTTTATTGTTTTTTAGATTTTTGATAAAAGAGCACATAACTTTTGAAAAATCGAGCGTTAGGCCGAACCGACGCGGCTTACTTCATATTTTAACATTAGAAAATATACCCCAAAGTTACAGGGAAATCCATTACCCAAATGTTGTACACTCTCCTTGTTAGTCTTTTATGAGCTAAAGATGAAAAAAAAAAGAAAGTTTCTCCCGCAGCTTACTACCACTGCAAGATTGCTACATGCATTATTGACAATATTGCTATGATAGTCATTGTTATGCGGGTTGTTAATATTTTTAAACAATCAATTCTGGCGCGTCTAAAAATTACACATCACTTCGAGCAACGCCCATAAAATTCGTTCGCTGGAGGAGCAACGCGTGAAGCCCTGCGAATAACTGAAAACGTAACTTTTTCAAATCTGCAAACGGAGTTTCAAATTTAGTGCTTTCTAAAATAAAAATTAGATAGGCCTCAGGAGAAGAAACTGACTTTTTCGGTTTCTCTCAACGTTTCATCCCGATCGAACGCAGACGATCAATCAGTGCATCGCCTCCAAAAATATCCATCCAAAATATTCTCGCGGCAAATAAAAATAAGCCGTACGAAGGCGGCGCTTAAATCTCTCGCGAGAAAAATCGAGTCGTCCTGAATTTGCATAGAGGAAATCAGTTTGCCGGGCCTTGCGAAAAATAAAAATCAAACGTTCAAGTACACATCGCGTAATGAAAACTCTCGCTCGCGAGTTTTCACTCTTTTTGCTTTTCTTATTTGGGCGAAGAGGGTTAGAAATTTATATTCCAAGTAGCGAACTTGTAATCCTCCACGTGCGCCACCTCCCCCGGTCGGATACCGATATATCGGAACGTACCAAGGGAAGTTATCCTCTACGGGAAATATGAATTTTTAATTCGACGTTTTTGGAATGGAATTTGGGTTTGGAAGCAGACGTTTTTTGAAGGAAATTTTTAGTTTATCGTTTCGTGGAAGATTTGAAAATAAATATAGTAGGTAGGGGCTATACGCTACACCTAAGGGAAAATTTTCAATAAAAATTATATAATCACCATCGAAATATATCCTCATTATTCTCATTCAAAAAAAGATAAACGTTATTTTGAACCATTACTATTATTAAACTGAATTACTCAGAAAATAAACTAGCAATTATTATTTAAACAGACGACTTTGTTGAGTCACATTCGCTAGCAAAAATCAAAGAAATCCAATTAATCTAAAACTTTTATGCCAATTCACTTAATGCTTAGCGCGCGACAATTTAATGCTGTTGCATTTATTGGAGTATTACAAAGAGCAAGTTCGCTAATTTTGATATAGGATTAATCGCGGTTACCAAAGCTGCAACAATGTTTATAATACTGTATTTTGTTTCGTGCATCGGTTTCGACACTTCGACGCCTTCAACGGCTTAGCGTAATAATTCTGCCTCTCGAAAAGTAAATTTCGTTTGATGCATAAATCTAAATCCTAATGAATAGAAATTTTAAATATAACAACGTTATAATCATCTGTGCTGCACGCGGATTCGCATTTTGAGGACAATACTGAATTTTACTAATAACTCGATACGCGGATGTGACGTTTTGAAATTTCCAACTTTACGTTTTAAATGTTAAGTACTGACTTATTAATCGATGTTGATGCCAGTATTTTACATCTGTAAAAAAAAAATTAGTATAACAGTACCTCCAAGATGTATTTTGCAATTTTGAAAAAGTATTAAAAAAACGCTGTAAATCAAAGTTTTTAAAAAATTTACTCTGTATGCTTTAAGCTGCTTTAAATAACAATGAAAAATCAAGTTTTTTTTTCAACTTTATTTCGCAATCGAAAAAAGACTAAAGTCCGAAAAATATTATTGAAAATTAATTCTTTTTCATGAACCTATTTTTCCACAAAAAATAACCCAAAAAAGCTCGTCTTCCCTAATCTAAATTAATCGACATCTTATTGCTCACAAAAGTAGCAAAGCCTCAAACAAAGCTCATTTTTCAGCCTAAACCTCCTTTCGCAGAGTAAAAGAGATTCGCCTCACGTCCCATATCGGCGACTCAGAGAACCGAGCGTGATAAGGGGAGGAAAGCATCTTCCCTCGTCGCCGTAACTTTTTAATCCAATGAGGCTAAGACGGCGAAACGTATCGGCCACCGTCTAATCCACTCGGATACTCCTGGCTCAATACGCTAAGTGCATGCATAAACAAAGGGATTAGGACGAGCGGAAAAAAGCCCAGGGAAAAGTGGAGAATTAACGCCTCGTTTTTCACGGCCTTTTCACGGAAGAAAAAAAGGATGCGAAGCTAACAGCCACGGAAGGACGGGTTCGGTTCATTATTTAAAGAAGAATTTTCAAAGCAACGAGCGCAAAAAACTGCGTGGTTTGGCGCTGCATAATTGCTGAGCAATGAACCTGCAAAAATTTAAGGGGATGTTTAGGGGATTAGTTGCAAACAAACTCTGGTAGAAACGAATACCAACAGTTGGCCAAGTAATAACCGGTTTGAGTAAAGCTGACTAGAATATTAAGCAACTGTTGTGCTTATCTTACTATAAACTCTGCGAAAAACGTAGTACTCTTATTATTTGGATTATTAATATGGTCAATAGATGGTAAAGGGAACAAGAGAATAACGTAATAATATTTTTAGCATTTGATATGGTCAACAGATGATGTAGGGTGCATAATTCATCACTATTATTATAACTGCTTGACCAACTCTTCAACATATTTAACTATAAACATTTGCTGAAAAGATGGTCAACGGGTATTATTAGTATTTTTAAAAAAATTCTTTTGGAAATGATTTAATTATACACAATTCTAAAAAAAATAACGATCTTAAATTAAACCAGAGTTTTACCAAAACTTATAGAACATTAATTACTTTAACATTTAATAAGCACAAAAAAAAATTTAAATATAATTTTCAGACTCATTTTATAAAAAGTTTCTAATCTAATACAGATTACATAACAGTACTTGGGGACGTCTTAATAGTACTTATATTTAATCCAGCTTTACTCGCTTAATTAGGAATTATAGAATAGATGTCACAGATGTAAAATGATTATAAATATTACCATAATAGATAAGTCCTAGTGCAAGTTCCCGGTATTTTGCATCTGCCGTATGAATAGAAACGCTTAATTACTTTAGAAAAAAATCGTTCAAGATTCAAGAAGCCCTTTAACCTTATCATTCAGATTAAATCTACTTCCTCATCAACAACTGTAAATTTACAAAATTGAAAAAGAATTCTCGCCAAAAAAAACCAATGCACTTCCAATTTATAATGCTCAAACAAGTGTCCGATGCTGTGAAATTGTTTTCCCGTTCATTAATATCAAAACTATCTCTGTATAGAGAAAAAAAATCCGCCGGCAGATCGAGCGCCACTGCAAAAAAAAAGTGGAACGTCGCCCCCGCCGACAATCCCCTTAAAAAGATTACGGATATGCGCGCATCATAACGCCCTAACGAGATAACTATCGCCCGCAAGCACACATTTTTCTAGCTCTCTTTACTTTTCGGCGCGGACAGTCAGTTTTCCGGCCGTCGGTTTTCAGGGGAGCCACGCCAAACGAATTTCCTGAAACGCACCTCGTAAATTATCCGGCGTATGAGGGGGTTAAGAGCATCCTCGACTCGGGCGAGACTTTTTAGTGTGTAAACGTGTAAGCGCTGGAGTCTGTTTTCGGGTGATGAATTGGCGAGTAGGTGAAGTGCAGGCTTCATGATTTGGAAATGTTTGTTGTTCGAGGGTGGAATGTGAATTCTTGTTTGTGCGAAGAAATAGGGAGAGCTAGGTTTTATTTTAAGTCGTTTTTCATTTAATATTTATGCGTGAAAGTAGTGTTGGGGAGCTTTATGATTTGTAAAATTAAATAATTTAATGAAAGCATTTCAAGTAAAAGAAATGTCTGAATTTAATAAAATTTAATTCAATTTTGACAGTTTCTCAAATATTAAATAAATTTATTTAGTGTTCTAGGGAATAGTGGTGGTCTATTCATTTTTAAATTAGCTAAAAAAATGCGGTATACTTGAATAAGAACATACGTTTGTGTTGTGGCGATAACAAATATATATATATATATATATATATTTTGAGCAAAAGAATTCTTGCGAATACTTATTAAATTTAATGAGGACTTTGTCATTGAAAAAAAAATATCTTATCGATGTCTTTCAAGTTTTAAAGAAATTAATAAAATAGATAATTCAAAAATACTGCAGTATAATCAGCTATAATTAAAATTATCGAAAAAATAACAGTAACGGTATAATTTAATAAAAATTATACATTTCATGTCATGCCACATTTAAAAAAAAATAAAATTAATTATCCAAAAATGCCGAACTCAACAGACAACTCTGTTGCATTTTAAACAAAGCCTTAGACTTTCGAGTAAGTAAAACTTCTTTCTGAACGCTTTTCGGCTATGCGTCGAGTGCAATTTTGCTCGAAAAACTTTTCCAAAATTTATTGTTCTTTTCTAGGAACTTTCTTGATGTATTGTTTTGATGAAAACGGGCAGTCCTGTACGTCAGCGAGAGAAGGGATTTGACTAATGCGATATATTCAACTGATTGTTGGATCTGCCGAAAATATGATCTCGATAAATTTCTGACAGGCCAAAGTTTCGTATTGTCCTTATTCAATCGAGTGTCTTTGGATGATTTCTTGCTTTAAAAAAGCTGGGAGTTAGCAGCGGCGTTTAATTCACTGCAGGATGAAAATAAGTTGGTATAAGGAAATGAATCTCATGTTTTACGCGACTTACTAATTAAAAATATTAAACTTGATTATACAAGGATAAGCTGCGTCCACGTAATTATTACTCGATACAAGCGCGATAGTTGAAGCGACGATAACAACTTCGTAATGAGTTAAGTTATTTAAATTTCAGCGAGCATAAAGTTTTATAATTTGGATCACTTTAATGCGTAAATTATGTCTTGCACCACGCAGATATAATGCAAGAAGTTCATTTATGCCTTTTCGTAAGCGCATTCCGATTTTTTAATATGTTTTATTAAACATTTAAATATTATTAATTAAAATAAAAAATAATATTAATAACGTCGTAAAAGTGCTGAATTAAATCTGAAATTAATTACGATGGCAGTTGTTAAAGTTAATAACCTTTTAAAATGTGTTTCATATGTAAAATTAATTAATACCGTTAAATAAAAACAAAGGAAATTCAAATCTAAAAAGTTTATAAATTTCTTAGTAAACTAATAGTAGAAGATGAAGCGAGCGATTTCCGCAGAATCCCTAAAATTTTCTCATGCCGCGGCCCCGAAACCGGCTAGTTCCAGCCGCGGAGCCAGCCGGTTTCTCAAAACTGCCCCTTCGCTTCAGAAGCAGCCGCGACAACGAGTGAGCAGCAGTGAACGTCAAGAGGAGCGATACCCGAGAGAACTAGAGACAATTAGGAAAAAGAGAAGAGGTCGAAATGCAGCGAGCGATGACGCGAAGCGAGCTGGACAGCGGCGAGGGCGAGGAGCGTCTGCGGCGGCTCTCGATCTCGGTGGTGCGAACGCTCTGGGGCGACCACGAGGGCCGCTGCAACAACAAGAACTGCGTGCTGTGCCTCGCCGCGGGCGAGGACGAGCGTCGCGGGCCCTGCATGCTCGCATCGGCGAGCTACCGGGCCCACGACCCGCCCGACCACCACACCTGAGACGAGCTTCTCGCCTCGAAAGACCACACGAGAAAGGTATCGTCCGAGTTTTTCCCTTTATTCAAACCTCTATCTGTCTCTTGTCTCACTGTTATATTATCAGGCTCTTTCTCTGTGTGTAGATTCTCTGGGGTTACGTGTCCTTGTCTTTAACAATTCTTTCGTAGATGATCGTAGATTCACAACATTTTCAGAGATGCCAGTTTCAAAATTACGATCAGAATGTCGAATTTATAAAGTAGCCTCATTTTTATTTATCAAAATCATTTTTAACATTCTCTTTTTTCTCGATCCTGTCTTCCTAATAGTTTTTCTAACGTGTAGAAATCTTATCTTATAATAAATTATATTTTAACTATGAAATAACATTACGAATGTAAAGCGTACGATTCAGTCTGGTTAGATAAAATAATCCAAATAAAAGTACATGAAATTGTAATATACTTCAAGGAAATTTAAAGGGTACAATATAAGTGGATATATATGTAGTTTCGAATACAAGTTTTATTTTCAAAAGAAATTTACTATAAAAAGAAAATGTTAGGAGATTGTAAAGCATTTTCTTGTCAGTACAAATAAAACCAAAGACTTCTTTTAGAAGATGAGACGTTTAAAAATAAAACTAGGTTAACCTTTCGACTCAATTTTTGCATTTGTTTTACTACTCCTACTCCTTATAAATAATAAAAAATATGATCGAACAATCCTTTTTTAAAGTTTTCGGCAATAAAACTAATTTTCTTAAAAATATAAAACCTCTTGTTTACAAAATGTACCAGAAGTCAGACTAGCATTCATATTTCAAATCATTTTTATTATTTAGAAAATTCAGTAATGTCCTAAAAGCTTATGCTGATTACATTAACCGAATCTACATTAACTTGTTATTTAACTTCCGTAAATTGAACAAATAAGCCTCAAAGAAAAAAAATCAAGACATTCTAAATTTGAAAATACGCATCGGGGACGAAGCTTGCAAAGTTTCGGACTCTTTGCTCGCTTGTTTACGAATAGTGAATAGAAACGTCAACAAAAGCGGACAGCACAGAAAAGCCGAATCCGAGAGGAACTTGCGACCATCCCTTTACGCGCAAGCGCTTAAACTTAAGAGAAGTTTTGTGTCTCTACTTTACTCTAATCACGGCTTCGTCAATTCTATTCGAGATGATTTTTATTGTTGTGCCTTGCTACAACAATCTTGATGATTGAAGATTCAAATCAAGCTGAAAATTCGAATTGCATTTCCGTTTTAATTGTTTTTTTGTTTGAATATTTTATTATTTTATTCAAATATTACTATACTTTTCTAATTGGATAACGGAGGAATTAGACTTTCAGCTAAATTTAAATTGTAGAAATATTTTTATTGATGTAATGCAGGCAACGTAAAATATAGTAATTAAAGGAAAAAGAAAATTAAGAATTTGCAATTGTAAAACTAGCTTTTGATGCACAACAAAATGGGGCAAAAAGGAATTTTATCCAGAAATGAACACTTTAGAATGAATGTAAAAAAAAATTTTTTCGTCGTTTCATCAAAAAAATATTCTATTAATTGAACGTAACGTTTTAAAATTTGATTTATTTTGTTTAATATTTATTTTATTTTTCGCCATTTGTGAATGTAGATATAAATACGGTTTTATAACAGCCCGAAATTATTTACAATAAAAATTGAGGCCCATATTGAATTTCCCAGCCGGAAATTAAAAAAATATCAATGATATCAATATCTCGAAATATAAATCTGTTTTCCTTTGAATAGGTTGTTAACCGATTCTAGATATCGAATATTTTTTAAAAAAAAGTTCTGCCAATCAAATAGAACAAGTTTATATTTTCCTAATTAAACGTCACTGTTTCAATAGTTAGCGGTATGGCCATTAAAGTTGTTGAGAGAGAAAACAGAAAGATGAAGGAAAAATCACTTAATTGACATATTTTTTCTGTGGACTACTGACTTTCTTCTGCGCCTCAAATTTCTTTTTAATTAAGAGTTTTAAGGTCGGTCTATTGATCTTTTTTTAGAATTGCGTTAAAACGAACAAAATTTAAAGTCTTACTATTATTATAATATTAAAGTTCTTTATTTACAATATTTCATGTTATTATCTTCTTTTTACTGTATTTAAGTAAAAAAAAATCTCAAATTTTTCGGAAAATTAGAAACCAGATTTAGACTACTCTTAAAAAACTTTAGATTCATTAAAGTCATGAGATATTACTTTTTAAAGTTCGGTTTACTTCTAGAACATTTAATGTTATACGTGCTGGGAAAATGAAATCACATGGAAGGAAAGAATTTTATTTTTAGAAACTTCAGAAAGATAATTAAACAGGGTCCCATGCCGATATTCAGTAAAAAAAATGTTCAATTCCAGAAAAACTTTATTAATTTGCCACTTTTATTAAAATTTCAAAGATTTCATATTTCAAAGAAGATTCTAGTGAAATGCAATAAAATTTTAAAGATTTCGCATTTCTAAGAAAATTTTAATGAAATGTAAGACACAACCGAAACAAAAAATTAATTTACTTAAAACGAAAATAAAAATGTATGCATATAGTTAGAAAGAATAGAATTTAATTCGTGCTAAAATTTCGCTGAAAATTTCTTCAATTTTAATGTTATCAATAAAAATTTTTATCTTTCGTTTAGTCAAAAAGTTGCAGTAATTTTAAGCTTAATTACCTCGTTACTTCTTTATTAAGTTGCCAGGAAAGATTTTTTTTTTTTCTTAAAAGAGAGTATACGTCATCTTGTGTAACAAAACGATCTTATTTTATATCGTTTAAAATTTTAAAGAATATTAAAAAATATTGATCCAATGCTGATCCAATAATCCCAAAAATAGTTTATTTTCTTAAAAGAATTAAAAAAAATATTTTAACCATCTTACCTTCTTAATCGTCGATGGAAACAGCCATTTGAACGTCGAAATATTGTCGAAAAAATGATCTTATTTTATATCGTTTAAGATTTAAAAAAATATTTAAAAAAATATTGATAAATATTTTAACTGCTTTACCTTCTTAATCGTCGAGGAAGATAGCTATATTAACATGGAGATTGAATTTATTCCGTAAATAAGCTCAAAATGCACACTCGAATTCAAGTTCGTTGCTACATTTAATTTTTAAGAATTTCACACAGTATCGTAAACATTGATACAAGACTACAAAAAAATTCGTATTTTCTAATTATAATTCACACGCGCACTGATCTGCCTTTTTCACTTGGATATTATTTTGACACTAAACGCGAGAGCTGGTGCTTGGTGGAGCAACCAATGAATTCTAACAAAAGCGCGCGATCGTTCGGTTAAAACATTTCCATAATTTTTGTTAAAGATTTATTATTTAATATAAGACGTTCATAATCTAAATATCAACAAATTATTATTAGGCAATATTCTTTCGACGTTTTCGCAAAACTTTTTCACGCTTATGAACGGTACGGGCTTATGTACTAACGTTTTTTGTATGCCTCAATAAATATTTTACAATTATAAAAAATTATCAAAAAATATTGTACATTATATAATTCATTAAAACTTTAAATTAACATTAAATAGAAATTCAATGTAAAATACATAAAAATAATAATCATAAGAAAATTTTTTATTCTACAAATTTTTAAAAATGTTTTAACTGCTTACCTTTTTAATCGTTGAGGAAGAAAGCTATATTAATATGGAGATTGATTTTACTCCATAGATAAGCTCGAAATTGTCAGCTTAGTTTTCACAAATTGCACACTCGAATTAAAGTTCGTTATTACATTTAAATTTTAAGAATTTCACACAGATATCGTAAACTTTGATGCACAACTACTCAAAAAGTCGTATTTTTCTTAGATTATAATTCACACGCACACTGATCTACTTTTTTTACTTGTTTATTTGACACTGAAAGTGAGAGCACCGAAGAGAGCCTTCCGCTCGACAGAGCGTCTACCGAATTCCAAGAAAACGCCCGGCCGTTAAGTTTCAGCACGAATTGTTAAAAAAGAGGATTGCTTATTTTAAAGATAAATTAATAAAAACTACAAAAATTCTTCTTTGATTAGTTTATTAGAATTCTAGTTAGAATTGAACATAAATTAATTCATATCATTTATTAATAAAAAAGGAATAATAAAGTAAGGAAAGTGTTATTAAAAGAACTTGTTTCATTTTCTCACAAAAATTCACGTTTACTTCCACTGAAAACCATTTAATTCTACCAGAGTGCATAAAAAATTACGCTCTTAAAGCACGTTTTTATCGACATCCTAGTTTTCTAAAAATTGTATAGAACAGTTTTTTCAGATTATCAGCTTTAAATTCAGATAAAAATCAACATCAGTTATCATTCTATTACAGTGCAACAATACCTGTTGCATTAAACATCGAAACCAACAAACTCAAAAATAAACACTCACCCTCTCTAACAATTCGCACGAAACAGAGCAAGAAAAACAGAGCGACAATAGCCAATTGTAAAAAAGCAACATCGCGTTGGCAACGCTTCAGAATGCTCGCGGCAGTGGCGGCGCTGCGGGAAAGAAGCCCGCCACCATAACCTCGAATCCTCGATGCATTCGGCGCTCACTTCGACCTTGCCAAAACCCCGCACAAACTCGATGAAATATCGACGCGACAAATCGGGTCAGAAACGCGCGCCCCTTGCGCGCCCAGAGAGAGAAGAGCTATCGGTTTCACAACGACGCGACACGTTGCCTTGGCGACGAGCCGCGCTAAAAATTCGCAGCTCGCGAGACAATTAATATCTCGATTTTCGGGGGCTTTTTGTCGCGCCTCGCTCGGCTGACTCGAGTCCTACGCAACCGTATGGAAAATCGAAGGCGTTATTAAAAGCTCCTTTTGCTTCCATTGAAAAGCAACTGCAAAAAGTGCATGAATTTTTATCGACAGGGGTTCTCATCAAAAATGTATATTCGACGGAGAATTACAAGTGAAAATTGAAGTTGGAATTGCAAAAAGACGGAATTGCGATTGCATCTCTGTGTTCGGAATATCAGGAGTGTAAAAGAGCGGAGAGCACAGATGTCGTGGACGTAAACATAAAAACCGAAATTGTCGAGTTCTCGTTACGTCGGTGTGTAACCGAAAAGGAAAAAGGACGTGCGAGAAGATATTCTGTACAGGCCCTTGAAAAAAGTGTACTATCCTTTTGACTTTTCTATTTTTGTACTTGATTACTTTAGAAATTCATTTCGAGCATTTCGAGATTCGTAGTTGTCAAATGATTTTGAAAAATTAGAGGCGTTAATTGAGGTTATGTAACATAATTATTATCTAAAAATTCTAATTTCTTACATTAATTTATTGCTTGAAAAATTGAGGTTATTACATGAAATAATGATTAATTATTAATAACATAATTTAACAATAATTAATCAAAATTGAAGAAAGAAGTAAATCTTTTAACTTTCCATCTAAAGCAAAGAACCAATTTCACACAATAAAACTACCACATTGCCCTGAAATTCCAGCTCCATCATGAAAACCGTCATCCTGAAACTCTCAATCTCCACGGTAACCGAGCCGAAATCAGCAACAACCTCGACGCGGCCCGCTTCCGGGGTCAGCAAAAACAGCGGCGAAAGCAGCCTCGCCATACGTTCTGGTGATGATCCCACCTTCCGCTTCCCCATTCCAGATAAGCCTGTAATTGCCCAGCTCGCATTCATAAGTTCACGGCAGCAGATAAAGCTCGGAAATGTCCGTGCAGTGACACGTAGCGATACGACGACATTCGGCCGCGGGCGATTATTAAAAGCGAGGAAAAACGCGAACAATACCGGCACGCATCACTCGACCATTGTCTTGAGCGACCGACGAGGCTCATTGTGCCGCGATGTTATTAGGCCGTTTTATTGACCGGCCGCGGATTAATTGCCCCGGTGAGCTTTGTGAAGGCTCCGTTAAATTTCGAGTAAATAGCCGACTGGTTGCAAGCCGCTTCTGATTTATGCGAGCGCGACCGTTTTTTAATTATCGCCAGTGCAACTGATTTTCGTCATTGGTTATTTACATTCGTTAGCACGTAAATTAAATTCACGCACAGATAGTAGCTTGCCTTTGAATTATCCAAAATAACTGGCTTACTTATTAGTATTTAAACTATTTCTTTCTCTTTGTTTATTGATTTTTTGTACGGCGCAAAGTAAGAATTGGGAAAATATGAAGTTAATAATTAGAAGTACGAAAGGCTTCATTCATGCGTCATGTTTCTTGCGTCAATCAGTATACAGAAAAGTGATCGATTACTAAGCAATTCCTGCGCAATTAACTTGCGAGTAATTATACAATTACGAGCAATAATTGCTTTCAATCAACTACGTGTCTACTTAAACGCATAATTAAATTAAAATTCTCGCGAACAATTTCCGATATAAATGCCAATTTTATTAACTACTTCAAATATTTACTATTCAAAATTTAAATTACAATCGAAAGATTAAAATTATTAAATTTTATTTTATTTAAGAAAAATAATAAATATGTGGTTGTACCAACTAATAAATAAACTTGATAGTGAGATACCGATAAAAAAATTTGAAAATTAAGTCAGCCCCGAACTCCGCAGTTCCCGTTTCGATAAATCATTAGTTAATAGTGCGTTGTTACACCGATGCCTTGAACACAATGGAGTCTGGAGTGTTTATGAGCCGTGATTAATGATCTCTGCGCGGAAAGTCAAGGTTTGAGAGGATGTTTAGCACCCTTTTGACTTTTCCAACTGACTGAAATGCGACGAAGCTGCACTTTTTTCGATTCATTAATCATTGGAAAAATACTAATTTTAGTAAAATAAATTTTAATTATAGCTCATTTTTTTTATTTATTTCATTAATATCAAAATTAATAATTTTCCTGAAAGCATGAAGATATGATAGGTCTTGCCTTTACTCAGACAAGTCTATTATTTACAAAAATTTTTCTTCCAAATATTTAATAAAAGCTCAGCTATCAATACTTTAATTTATATTTCTTTAATATAGTCAAGCCTATAACTTTTATGTGAAATAAAAGAATAAATGAAAGGATTCGTCTCCATCATTTAGCTTCGAATAACTGGATATTGATTTATAAAAAATCACACGTATTTGACTGAGATAACGCCTTTCCGATTCCGTCGCAGCCTCTAAATTAAAATATTCATCAACTCAAGAAGCGCCAATAATTCGTTGCTCAATAAAAACTCACCGTCGATACTCTTTAAAAATAACGGTCGCAAAAAATACCAATTTAAACGCGGCGGTAAAAAAAAAGTTCGCTCTATTTCTGCATTCCTTATATATATAACCTCCTCCACAACACGTACCAAGGCGTTTTGTTCATTGCGTTTGCATAAATGGTCGGGATTTCTCGAACGGCTCAATCGCGGAGCCCATAAAAATGAGCGCGCAGATGTTGTAAACACCTACAAAAGCACTCTGCGGAGTCTTATTCGTAAGCGGTTCGTCGATTGCGCGCGAATTGCGCCTTATTTATTCACGGCGACGGCGGCGTCATCTACTGTGGGACATTAAATAATGACCGCAGTTTAAATCTCCCAAAGGGTTGATTGGAATTAAGTTGGTAGAGGTCCCAGACTAATATTGCTTTTCGAAACCGCGTTTTATTGCATTAAGCTGCTGCGGATTAAAGGGGAGGGTCAGCTTCGCTCCGTCGTTACTTTATTTGTCGTTTTATTAGCTTCTGCTACGGCGAATTTAATCGTGTTTGAGAAAAGCAATATTTTGGTTGAGTGTAGATTAAATTTGGAATATTATTCCTGGCACAATGGAAAGTACGCAAGATCATCACGTAAGGTCATGTTTGTAATTTAGATTACTGCACTTTGCTGAACGAAGTAGGAAGATAATACTGTTATCAGAGTTACTTTAAATAATTTAGTGAACGAAATGTAAGTTCTACTTGATACGAAAGAAGACTGGATTAATTTTTTACGAAATCATCCTTATAAAATTTCACTTTGGATCCTTTCTTTTAAAGAACGAGCAAGTTCATGCGCGCTTCGCGCGCCCTTACTTTCTGATACTAACCAAGTATTATATATCTAATTATTTTAATTTATATCCATTTGATAAAAATTAAAATAAATT
>UCOM01002503.1:0-25623 GCA_900474385.1 Ormyrus pomaceus | reverse complement strand
AAGCCCCGCAATAAATTTCCTCTTGTCGTAAATCAATTTTCAAAATGTAAAATACATTTGCGTTCAAAATGATTTCCTTTTGTGACCATGCAACTTGATTTAGAGAGGATTTTCCGTGAGTCACAAGAGGAAATCCGCTAGGACAAATATTGAGAAGAATTTCCTTTTGTGACAAGCGGATTCCTTTTATAATAAGATGATCGTTTTTTCAGTGTACTAGTTTTCAAAGAGGCTTAGATTCTAAATAGTAAATTGGAGTCGAAGGAACGTTGAAAATGAGTGAACCCGCCAAAGACATTTTAACAATTTTAATTTACTGGTTTAAAAAATATCAACGACAGGCAGTCACTCCAATTTCGCCGCTGCCAAATTTACACCTCCCAATTATCACCGACAAAAGGCGCACATCCTCCAACCCACTCTCCTTGTTATCCCGCGCTAGCGGCCACGGGAACCTTCACCCTCGCCGCGCGTCCGCCCGAGCGCGGACCTTCTCCACTCGTCATCCGGGTTTCGCAACACCTCGTCAGGCGGCTCGACCTTCGCCGGGCCGCCGGACAGATCAATCTCCGGCGAAAGAAGTCCCCTCTGCCGCGGCGATAAGCGGACACGCTACACGCCAAGAGCGCGTTAAGATCCGAATCGCCGCGCGGAGAAATTGGCAATGCCTCCCGACGTGCGTCGTTGTATATCCGCGAGGCGCGTGGCGTCGTCGCGTCGCTTTTTGTCGTTTGCCTCTCTTTTCTTTCGGATACTCGCTATCGCCGCCTCGGAGTTATTTATCGGCGGAGGCTGCTTTTTGCGAGAGGGGGACGCTTGCACGCGCGCGCGCTTTTTGCGCGGGAGACGCGGCTGATGCGTTCGTCGGACGATGATTGAATGCCGGGGTGAATTGATTGCTCGGCGGAGGTGATTCGGGGAGTGTGGGCTTTGGCAAGGTGTTGGTAATCATTGCGTTTAGTGGAGTAACTGGGCTTAAATAATGCGGAAACGTCGATTGGGTTGATACAATTGAGTTTGGAACAGGGATTCTCGTAGAAATTGATTAAGCTGCGTACGTTTAATGGAATTATTAGTTCAGTGATTAGATATTATACAATTTGATCAACATTCGAATGATTAATGAAAAGGTCAAAAATCCATTCTATCTTTGCATACAACATACTTTGATATTACATGCATGCAGAAATTAGAGAAACGGCAAAAACCCAGAAACATTCTTCACCTTCAAATCTACATGTATGCATTCGCAGAGTCCCGATAAAAAAATATTCAGACTTCCCAAAAGCGTCTCAAAAAAAGCAAACAGCGGGCGGCCCCAACAATCGTCCCCCTTCCACCCGAGCGCGATCGCAAACTTCTTCCTCAGCCGCGCGCGGCTTCTTTTCTCCTTCGCTATATAGGCGAAAGCCTCGGCGTCAAAAGCAGTCGCTCGCGCGCGAAACGTAATTGAGTGTGCGCGCCGTCGCCGGAAGATAAATAGCCCGAGAGTTGAAGCTCGTTTACTCGAGGGCTCTTGATACGCGATACAAAAATAATCGCCCGTGAGAGGATTGCCCGTAATCTCGTCCGCCGCCGCCGCCGCCGCCGCCGACGTCTCTGCCGCTTCATTATTTTTTTAAGCGGAGAGCGGAGACGCCACTTGTACCTTTTCTCGGATTTTTTTTTATTCGGGTTTCCGGAATCGGGTGAGAGAGGCGGAAGTTTTTGGAGCGGAAGTAGAGGTTGATTGATGGTTTTGGCGTTGGATCTGGGAGGATTGGTCTATTTTTTGAATGCTCGGAAGGAATATTAGAATTTTGCGTGCTACTTGATGTTCTGGTTGTGTTTCTCGAAGTTCAATTACTGTACGTCTCTTTCAACGAATTAATCTATAGAAAAGCAGAAAGAATTCTAAAAATATTATACGTAAGATTGAAATGTTTTAATTACACTCGTAATTCTTGCCACAAAACGCAAACTTAACGACTCCGCTGTTTACGCAATTCACCAAAAACCCTAGGAAACGTCCATAAAATTAATAAGCTCAACAAACCGATCGTCTCCTCTCGATCCCCCAGCCGTAAACTCGGAAACTCTCGCGAGCAGCCCGACTAAAACTAACGACTTAGCCGACCGCAAGGCCGCGGATCGGATTAACCGCGCCGCGGCAAGATCGCACTGCTCTCTCTCGCACAATAAACTCGAACTTAATCAACGCCGGCCGGCGAAGCTTATGCGATCGCGTAATTCACACTCGATGCGCTCCGCGCAATTTCGTGCCGCCGTAAATTCCACCGGCGAGCGACGCGAACGACGCACTTACGAAAAACGCTCTCTTTTTAAAAGTGCCGCGCAGTAGATGCGACTCGTAAAGCGAGGGCGTCTTCAAGTGCGCGAGGAGAGTCGTAAAATTGAGAATTTGTATACTTTATTTTCTGTCTCGGGGAGATTCGAAACGGGGAGTTTGCGATATTAGCTAGCGTTTCTGAATTCTTTATACTTCACTATTGAATTCCTATATTAAAGGCAGATTTTGCAAAAAATGTCCTGTTCCGCCACTGCAGTTTTTTTTTAATAAAACGCCGAATTCGCTTCGGAGAGCAACAACAACTTTTCATCCTAAACAATACGTTTCTAAATACTTTTCCAAGTAATTACGGAACTTCAGATAGCCGGAACATTCATCTCGTAGCTCCGACGTAGTTTCTTCCTTCTGCGCCGCAGCCGACGCTTAGCTCCTCTCCTTCCCCCAAGAAAAGTCCCGGCATTGTTCGGCCGGGACTTTTTTCCGTCCAACTTTGCCACCGTCTTTTTTCCTCCCCTCCCTCCCACCTCCGTTCTCCCAAGTTTTAACCCACATTCGGCCAACCGTATTTTTTGTTTTTCGAGAGCGACGGCAATATTTATTCGCGAAGATTAACTCTTTGTTTACGGCGGGCGCTCTCGCGAATTATTTCCGGGAGAGGAGAAAACAGCGGCGCGACGCCGCGCGGCAATGTTATTTTTCAATTTATCGCGCTTCAACTTGTCAGGCGCACTCGCGGAAAACTGCCGCGGACACGGCAGTTATGAAAGGTGTTTCGGGCTTAGCCGCCCGCGTTTGGACACATTGCGTCAAACCCCCGCGATGGATTTAAATTGTACAGTTTTATCCTGGCTCGCCGAGCGGGTTGACGAATCGTTGCGGAAAGTAGGCTTGGCTGCTGGGTAAAGTAAATACTAATTTTTATTGCCCGCGAAATATTGCACTATTTTTCTGGAGAGAGTTTTATTTTTGGGAGCTTTTGGGTTTTGAGCAAACTTTCTGTTGTTTAATTAAAATTCCTATGCTAATTATAATTTTTAAGTATTTCTTTGCATTTCAAGTGCCTTTAGTATTTATTTCGAAAATAACTTCAAAAACCAATATCGAGCCTTAATGAGCGTAGAATTTCCAAGTGAATTCTTTTCAACTTCATTGTCGTACTTAATTAAACTCGACTTCTTTTTATAGTGTGTATTTCAAATGAAGACCGTTTGCTAATTGAATTTGCTCGTTATATTCGAGCCACTCATTTTACTGATTAAACAACTCGTAATTTTCAAGCCATTCATTTAACAGTTAACCATTTCCTCAGAATTAAAGCACCAAATCTTCATTAACAACCTGCACGGAAGTAAAATAAAGAACGTCCAAACTACTTTCCTCCTCCAGCTTCTTTTATTATAACTTCCCTCTCCAATCCTCTCATTCCCAAGCTCTTATATCCCACCTCAATCGCGCATCCTCACTCCCAAAGCGAAAAAAAAAAAAAAAAAAAAATCCTCCACCCTCAACCTCGTTCCCAAAAATGATCCCTCCACCGAAAAAAAACAAGCAGCACGGCAAGCCGCCGAACCATAAGCCTCGGAGGAAAATCGCGCATATCGTTCTGCCCCGCGGCCGTTAAACTTCCGCATCACGCGAGCCATCCCAGCCGGCGGCGCGGCGCTTATCTACGTTATACGGCCTTCGCCGGAATCGTAAAATTCGCGATCGCGCTCTCGGTGGGGTCAAAGACCTCCGCGGCCGCGGTGTATAATCCCATTAGTCGCGTGACCGCGGATAGGATACTTTCTCGGTGTGCGTGATACGCCGCTGCATCGGCCGAGCGGATTCGGGTACGGGGGAGGTTTTAATTACGAGCCCGCTGGGTTTTGCGCCTTTTCGCCGAGGGAAGAAAGGAGGAGGTGCGCGGTGGTTTTGAAGAATTTGCCGTTTTTACGGTGTTTTTTTTTTAGGTTAATGGACGAGCGGTTTTGGGGTTTTCGTTGTTGTAAATTGTAGAAAATGTTTACGTCGGTCGTAGCTGTGGATGGTACGTGAAGATACAACGACTACATAGTCATAAATATGAATGACATGTAAAGTAGTAACATCCGTGATTGGTCAGACGTATCGCTGGGTATCCGTTACTTCTCTCTTCTATATTTATGAAGCCTAACGTGCAACTTCTAGATAACCAGAAATTTAGTCAAATTTTTAATAAATTAATCAATCGAATAAACTGATCTTTCAAATATTTCCTACTCAGTCTGTAACGACTTAGCTAAAACATCGTAGCTTCCTAGAAAAAATATTGAAAAAAACCACCGGACAATCCTCTCCATTCAATACACGTAATTGCATCAATCAACCCCTCCATCCCAAGTCAGCCAGCTTCTCTTCGCAGACGTCCGAAACTCCTGATCGATGTCCCCGTTTGCATTTTTCGCAGCTTTTTCTCCTCCCGCGCAATGCCGCCTCCTTTCCGCTTCTCCCCCTCTCTCGGCCATTAATTATCGAGGCTCTTTTCTCGCTCTCTGCCTCTTTTCGGCGCGTACAAGCTTGTACAAAGGCCGCGCGCGCGCGGGAATGCAATTAATTCGCGCGCGATTGCAGCCGACGGCTGTATAATTACCGCGTGGGCGGAAGCCGCCGGGAAATATTTTTAGATTCATCGAGTGCCGTTGACGTGCCGAGCGATTTCTTTTTTTTCTTTTCACTCTTGCATTGCCTGCCGTTATTGTCTGTCGTTTGCTTTATTACCGTCGGGGTGGATGAGATTTAGAGCGGAGATTGAATGGGTATTTTTAGAAGGGGATTTGCGCGGTGTTAATGTTTCTTTAATTCCTTCGTCGTTTCAAAGTATGTCTTAATTATATTAAAGTTTTGAAGGCTATTAATATTTAGAATTGTACTGTAATACTCTGAAATTTATAAAAAGATTACTTTAAAAAACGCTTTAAAATACTAAATAGTTCCGAAATAATTAGTATCGGTGATTAAAAACGCAAATGTAATAATAATATGTTTCGCATACAGAATTAATATTTTCTTACTTTGAATTTAAATAAGCTTTACATTCCTTCTAAAGTTTTAAATATGTAAACAAATGCATAGACGTATGTCATTAATAATTGTAACGTAAACTTTATAAATAAATTATACCTTTATAAGTGAGCGTATTGTTTTAATTGGCGCACTACAAAGTCTTTGAAGTATTTGTTTCGCATATTATGCATGCAGTAAAACTTTATTTACAATTACAGACTTTACAGAAGTTTATTACTACGCTTTGCAAGAATTTCTTCAGAAAACTTTGATATTACTTCCTAATTCTTATTATTCTCATAATGTAAATGATGATCTAAAATTACTTATTACAATGACGATGTAACGTGACTTTATTGTTAGCAAACACCTTAATTTCCAAAATTGACGCAACAAGTTAATACGGAAGCACCGAAGCATCCATCCATCGCCTCTCGCAATTTCCAAGGCAGCTTCCGTCCAACCGTAAATTTTGGCCTTCGATATTGCTCTCGATGCTTAACACCAAAGTAGAAGTAATTAACCATAATTACGCAGCCGCAGCTGTCCACCCCCTTTCCAAACACATCTCCACTCTCCCCTCCCAATACTTTCAGAACTCCGAAAAAAGGAACGAAACCTCGAGAGAACACGAAATTTAATAAGCACCGACCCGTCGCCAGCGAACGCCGAGGCTTCGAGCGCGTGCGCGGGCCTCTTCCGGGGATTCCCCGTAATTTCGAATGCTCGTAGCGTTTTCGACCCCCCCCCCCTCCCCTCACCCGTCGTCCCCCTCGAGTCGATACGTCTCCGTCCCCGCGCTTTAGCTCCCTTCAATCTTCCGCTACACCTCGATGAACGTACCGGCCCGTTGTATACGGAGGACATGCGCGGAATAGGAATATCGGCGATTAGAGGTATAGTTTTGGAGGTGGACAGGATGTGTAATGCATTCTGGATGTCGATTCGGGCGTTTAAGGTAGATTTGGAGTTTGGGAGTGGTGGTGGTAGAAAAGATTGTTTTGATCAGTAACAAAAGTTTAATTCATAGATTTATACGTATGTGAAATAAACCATAAATAATAAACCAGCCATTACGTTCCCAAAAAAACGGTTTCGAAGAGTTTTAACCATCACCCTCGCAGAGCTCTCACGCTAACATTCAAGCTTAATCTCGCTTCTTATATAAGCGACGAATCTACACTTTTATGCGAGATAAGACTCATAATATCCCAAGTTCCTACCTCTCCTTTTAGGGCTCCGCTCGATACACACCCCCTGCCCGTATTCCACTCCGACGGAGGGCCTTTTCTCAAAAGAAGCCGCCGGCACAGTTCAGTAAGCCGGGCAGATAGTGTCACAAAGATCTTGGAAAGTCTTTGGTCCGAGGCTGCTTTTGTTTGGGGGGAAACCAGCAGGCAAAATAAGTATACAATACTCAAGGCTGCTACCCTGATCGGGTCTTAGGTTACTCTTCGGAGATTGCTTGCTTTTTTGCGAAGAAGGGAATGTAGTTTTTGTTTCATGATTTTTCTTTTTTTCATTAAGAACTGGACTTTTATCTTCACGGAGAAACATTTTCTACTAAAAATTCCGGTAGTCAATCCTAATGTTCTCACAGACTGACATTGTTGGAAAAATTGCAATTTCTTGTAAAATTTACTATAGTTCTAGTAAATGTTACAATAGTTCCTTTTAAAATTTACAAGAAACTATTGTAATTTTTCCAATAATGTCAGTCTGTGAGAATATTAAGATTGACTATTGTAATTTTTAGAATTTTTCTCATAGTTTCTATATTATACAAGAATTTAAGTACTTCCTTAATTCACTTGACGAATTATAATTCATTTACATCACATCTAGAATAATACAAAATTCCCCCCAAAAGAACTAACGAATTTTCCAACTTCACGCTATCATTACCCCGATGAAAAATCAGTGACTCGAACGAAAATTCAGCGACAGCAGCCGAGCGATTTTCCAAAGCCTCCTCAAGCAGCCTCGAGAAGCGACGCAATTTTCCTTTACACAGTGAACTCATGCATAATCGATTCGATGCCTCCGCCATCTCCGACAAAAAAAAAAAAAAAACACGCGCTGCATAAAGGCCGCTTTGTAATTGCACTCCCGTCGGCTCATTTCATTTTTCGAATCCGCGCCTCTGTCGCTCCCGGGCGAAATCGAGAGACTCTCTCTCTCTCTCTCTCTCTCTCTCTCATTTCCGCTTCGAGCTGCTCCGCGAGAGAAAATTTTCGCGAGAAAAGCGCTGTGCCCGTGGATATTTCATTCGCGACTCTAAAGCACGCAGCGACGACGACTCGACTCGCTTTTTTGGAATATACGTCGACTGGAGCGAAAGGTGACGGCGGCGAATTGTTCTTTTGAGCGGTGGAATTGTCGGCGCGCCGAGAGCGCGACTTTGTTTAACGGTGACTCGAGCGATCTTTCGCTGTTGTTTTACGCTTTTTTTTCTGGGTTGTTTAATGTTACTGCTTTAGTTTTAACACAGCTTTTTGTCATTATTCGAAATTTACTTTGGTAAGATTATTAAATGCGTTCTTTCGCGGAATTCAATTTCGTCAATATTATATAGCGCGAAATTCATATTTTTCTTTCTTTTGAAAACCGACCTTGAACGAGTGCCAGGAAGCTCTTGAAAGATTTAAATTACGTACACGCTGCTTGGAAATTTTTCTTTTTCATCCGAATAATACTTGTTGGCTAAAATAAAAGGCGATTTTCTTTATTAAATTATACAATGTTGAATTCACGTATTTTATTTAAAAATAAAGTCTATAAAACCTTTAAATTCATTTTTGTATAGTAAAAAAGAAGAAATTAAAGCTGAATAAATATACAAATTTTGATATAAATAAATTTATTTGAATTTATTTTAGAATTTTTAGTTTAAAAGCTAAGTTATAACAAAAAATTGTAAACCTTTCATAAAACCTTTCATACAAAAACTTTTTCGAACAGACCATCTATTCATTCCAACTCACTTATTCACAGAACGGAAACGAAAAAAAAAAAAAACAACCACGTGCCAGCAACCAACTGAAAAGTACATAAGAAGCTTATCACTGAATCTGCCTTTTATCCTGTAACTGTCACGTGTGCATTTACCAAAATACGATTAAATACGTTTTAATCGAGAAAAAAAATTTCGTCGAATTCGCCCAGACACGTTTTTCACGATGACTCACGGGTTTTTCCCCATTTTTCCTGCGAAGCTAAAGTGGATAATTTTTTTCGTGCGTCAAGATGATAACTATAAAGTGGGGCGTTTTAAAAGTATACGTATGAGTTGAAGGAGAATTCTTGTCAAGAATTGCTAAGGGCGTTGTGTACGGTATGTTATTTTAGTGTTTATAAACAATTAATAATAATGCATTTTTAAGATGAATTAATTAATTAATAGTATAGATAAAAGAGTGATTTAATATTGCTTTACTAAATACGATTAATTATAATTAGGCAATAAATTTTACAATAAAACAGTAGATTATCCCGGGTTTAGTCAGACAAAAAAAGTAAGTTCTTTACTCTGATAAACTTGAAGCTTATTAAAAAACTAATAAATTCTAAAGAAATGAAAAAAAAAAAATATCAAAAAGATTAAAGTGAATTAACGTGTTCAATTAATATTCAAGGTAATTTTCATAATACTAATGAAGGGTCACTTTCTATCACGCGAGCAAAACCTCCAACACCCCTCCGACCCTCCTCCACTGAATTTCCCCAGCAAAACTCCCCACTCGGCAATACACTCCCCATCAAAACCATCCCGAAACCCGACGACATCAACCACCATTCATTCCCCGCATTAACACCGCATCAACAACGGCGCGGCCCGCCGGTTAATTCGGCGAAACCGAAGGAAGCATCGGTGTCCCCCCCGCCCTGCTGCACCGATCGGAAAGCAGTCGCCGGCTCGTTAATTATAACGAGGCCGGCCGAGCGAGATAACGGCCTTTTCACGGCGCGTTTAACGCCCGTCGCCGGGCGCCGGATTTCCGCCGTGTAAACTGCGTGTGCCTGCAGCCGCGACTTTTCGCCGCTCTGGAACTGTTTACGGCGGAGAAGCGGAGATTGATTTTAGGGACTGGACGGGTCGACGGGAGGGGTTTTACGGAGTGGAAGCTAATGACTGAATTCCACGTTGTTTGTCGAAATAGGAAAGTGATATACTTACTGAAATCAGATTGTAAAAAGAAGTAGTTATCATATTATTTCCTATTTCAAGATTATTGCGATGATTTTGGTTCAATTTTAGTTTAACATATTTATAAGGCCGCGTGTACAATTTATACTGTGTATACCTTTCATTTGGAAGTGTAAAGGGATCTATGTCCTATGCATATAACTTGTAGTCTATTTAGGTGCACCTGTTTTTTTTTCTCTCACTGCAGTGGCTTGTTACTGCGGTTCGGAGATAAGCAACACGTGCCGACTCCGTTTTTGTCCTTTCCCGTTAATCACCTCCATGATTGCATCGTTATTTTAAACCGCGATCTAAGATCAAACTTAATTGCTATTTTTTCATTTAATTTTGTTGCTCGTTGGTGCGCGAGGAAAATTAAAAAAAAAATGCAACGTCTGTTTACCTACTAGATTAAAAATCAGGTTAAATAAGCTAACAATTCCGTATTAAAAGAAAGAAGTTTAATTATTTCAACTTTTAGATTAATTTTATTTTATACCATATCGTAATGAAGGCAAACGAATCACTCATGCTACTTTCTTAGATTGTAACGCAATCATAAATAAAATCATATATTTTCCTTAGAGTGATAATTAAGTAAAAGTAGTAACGTATATTTTTAAAATAATAACGAAATCCAGCGCAACAATTTCGATCGACGAGACATCTCATTATTGTCGACAAACAAAACTCTATTAATTTAGTATATTCTAAACACCGCGCGATTCAAAGGGCTCCATTGTAAACGCCCACATCCCTACCCTCTCCGCGGCATAACGAAGACGCACAAAGCCCCGGCAATCGCGCAGCTCCGCCGGACCTGTCAATTAAAGGATTCGACACAGCTGAGAGACAGCCTCCATTCTTTGCGCGATAATAACTTCCCCGGCGGTTATTAATATTTTCCGACGCGTCGTTCCGTAATGAAATATTGGTTTCCAATACTTCAAAATTCTGTGATCCCCCCCGCGACCTGTCGGCTTCATCCGTAATTCAACGACGGCTCCTTTTTCCCGTCGCGTGTAACGCATTTAAAACGTCGCGATCGCAAACTCTTCTTTGAGATCCGATCGATATTGCGCTACATTTTCCGAGCGCGAGGCGAATGTTGTTTTTAACAATCGTGATTGCGAGCCAGAAATAGAGGCTCGTTGGGTAACCGAGTTAGTGCTGAATATTTTATGGAAGTTGATAAATTTATGTACTTTCATTATACCATTTGAAAGTAATAAAAACTTCGTTAGTTTCATTAAAATGTTAATTTATTTTATGTTTATTATATTTTGGGATTCAAAAGGACTTTGCATGCGTCATTTTAAACAAAATATGTGTAGAGTAACTATTTTGAGTGTAGGTTTTAACAAAAATTCATAAATTATTAAATAACTTTATAATACCTGTACACCAAAATTGAGTGGTTCACGTCACATCTTATTCAATATCCACAATGCGATCTGCGTAAATAACACATCAGCTCATAAACCACAAATAATCTACTAAATAACTCAATTATTTCAAAAAAAACCTCTGCAACACACATCATCCCAAGGCGCCGCTGCGTGCAGAAAAATCTCACTTTTGAAAACGGCTAAAAATAATCTATTTCCTGCAGAGAAAGTCACGAGCTCATTAAAAAGAGAAGCTCAAAACTAAAGGGACAAAGGGTCTCTCACACTCGTACACACACACACACACAGACACACACGCACAGAGACCGAGATGCGACTTTAATGAGACACGTGCTGCTTTGCACATGTGGTGTGCACTGCGACGTAATGATAATGGAATGACGTCAGGAGATGAGCGTCGATTCTTCACTGATGTGACAGAAATGACTTTTTGGGGCTGCGGTTGTGCCTGATGGCAATTGAGTTTTATTAAAATTAGGGAATTCGGGGGCTTTGGATTTGGGATTCATTCGGGAGGGAACGGAAGGTAATTTGAAATCAGTTGCTTAATTTGAAAAAAAATTGTGTTTAAGTTTGATGCGCAAGAAGATACGTGACAATATTTACCTAAATTTTTTTAAAGCTACAAATTATTAGACTTACTATTTACAAGGTACCTTGATCCGAAGCTTTGCAAAGGAAAATATAGAAATCTGCATTAAAACAAATTTTTTTTTCAAGTCCAGAGTAAACTTTTAAATATTTAAGACCTAAACTTTTCGCTTACTTAAAAGTAGAAACTCATTCTAAATATTTATAAAGTTTATTCAAACATCTTCCGCATAACTTTCGAATAGAAGCTGAACGAGAAATTCTAAATATAGATTCAGCATTCAGTCCGCGATAATTGCGCGGCGAACGCATAGAAATGTTTTTATCTCATTTCGCTGAAAGCCTCTTGGCTCTCCCGGAGCTTTTTGGATTCGAGCGTCTGCAGAAAGTTTTTAGTTAATGAATCAAGGAGAAATGGTTTTGCGCGCGACTTGAAATTGGATCGAATAATATATTTTAGCGTACATAAATTTCTGCACCTAACAACGCGTATTTTTCTCTTTGTTGCAGGTGAGTACTTTGTCATTCTACTGACGTCTGCGTCACGTAAGTGTAAACATGGCGCTTCATCTACTTAATGCAAACAACTATTTGTTAAAAATAAAAACTTTACTGCAGCTAAGTAATTACTGACGGTTCTGACGCGTCTTTTTTTTTTGATAAAAAAAGCTGCTTTCTAATTTCGCAAACCTCGAAGTTTACGTAGAGATCTTAAATTAGAAATATGAGCATTGATATTAGAAAATGAATCCTTAAATGTTTCATTAAAACGCTTTTTGGAAAATATTTAAGGAAGGAACGAGATTATAAAATATTTTAAACTGATTTTCAATCACAATTCAAAGTTATAAACATTTTAAAAACTCCTTTAGCTAGTAAAAAAATCTTCCTTCAAATTCAATAAACGCTCCGTACCAAACCATTTTCTATTTCCTCAATTCCAGAAACCACAACAATGAATTCGATTCCCACCCCAAATCTCCTCATTAAGCGCCCCTCAAAATCCACGCTCAACTCCTCAACGCAGCTCGCCCGCAATATATCGAGCACCTCCTCGAATCAAAACTACGTCGCCATCTTAAAATATTAAACTCGAGGGGCGAGAGGGGGGGGGGCAGCAGCCCCTCTGCGTGCCTCGGCCATCGATCGGCACTGCGAACGTGACAACGTCGTCGACTCTTCCGAGAATTTGAGCGGGGCTGATACTTAACGCGCGCTTGTGTACCAATCGTCAGTCGATATTCGAGCGAAGTGCCTAAACGGAGAGCCTCGTTATCGCTGGGACCGATTGTCGTCGCTGATGAGAATTGCCGGAGAGAGGTTGGATGGGCTCTTGAGGGATGGCAGGTGGGAGGGTTTTTAGGTGGAGAGTAAATGGGGCGTCTCTGAGGGTTGGTATTTTTAAGGAAAAGTATTTAAGAGAAATTATTGGTAGATTTAAAGTATTATTCTGAAATGTTACAAATCATTTTAATTTTTTAGACGATCGATCTTCCAAAAAAAAAAAAAAAAAAAAATACAATTTATTTACACCTTGAACCGCGAAATTCAGGCAAGATTTTCGAACAAAATGTTTATACAAAATATGTTAAATGCTCGTCCTATAAATAGTGCTATAACTGTAAAAATAAGCGACAATTGTCCGGACTTAATGGCTCCGAAAATTTCATGTTATTTTCGTAAGCTAAAAGTTTTATTTCACTGCGCGAAGAGAATGGTTTAATTTCAACATTTTTTTACTCCTCAAATACATATTAGTTTAAAACAAGCATCGATAACGATATTTACCTTTATAAAGTTTAAAATAAACACTTTATATAACTGAAATTTTCATTCAACAAACTTTCGATGCTCTTCTTAAAGTTCGCCAAAATTTCCAAGGACTTTTCTTTCTTAATTAAAAGTATTAGCTTCTTCGTTGCGTTGTTCGTCGATTACTCTGGAAAAAGCACGCAAGTATTCGGAGAACCTAAAGGCCCTTGAAAATGTTATTCAAACTAGAAGTTTCGCGAATTTGCAAAATAAAAGTATCGTTACACGGCTTGAAAAGTTCAATTAAGCTCTCAAATAAAATGAAGATTAATACTTCAAGTAACAATTAACATATTTTATAGATTTGTAAATATTTTCAATTTATTATTCTTTTTAGTTTGTTAATACGAATGTAAGAACGTTCGATCAGATCTTAGTAATTGAGAACTTCTATAGTTTCAATAAACCTAAAGACTTGGCCGAACCAAGTTTAAATTACACAGAGCAGAATTCAATAAAAAATCCAATCGATCAGTCATCTTTATCAATCCTTACTCGAAGCCCAATCTCCATCCCAGAGCCTCCCATCCACAAATATAGTCCAACCCATATTTCCACCTAATCCAAGCCTAGCAACGCAGCAATCACAAACAATATCAACCCGCCACCGGGCCAATCTAGATCCCGGCAAGGGGTCAACGTACTTTACGGTCACTCCGTCCCCGCCGCGCGACTCCTCGCGGCGCCTCGTCGAAACGTAACGATCCGCAGGCGCGTCGCGTCCCGAAATTTCTCCGCGACGGATTTATACGCTTAGCTACGCGTAATCGCGTTCCGCGCATAAATTACCCGCGCGATTTATCACTTTGCGGCTCCTGGCGTGTAAACGCTCGAGTTCTCGTGTATATATATATATCGAGCCGGGGACGTTTCAAGAACGAGAGTCATCTTTGACTGCGGGATGTGGGGTTGAATTATTTGGGAGCGCGTTAATTTTGCGACGCGGGGAATTGGATTCTTGATTGGATGAGCGGCGGGTCGCGTTGGATTTTCGGTTGTCTATTTTGGTGAAATTGAAAAATTTGAAATAAGAAATGTGAATATATTGCAGGAGTTTATTTTGGTCCCTCGATTGAAAAGGAAACGTATTCATGAGAGTTTTATTTGGGTTTGTATGCTTTATTTGGGTTTGAATAATAAGTAATTTTATGTTTGAAAGATACGTCTAAAAATGAGAAAATAATAAATACTCGAGCAAAGCATTTTTCAACTTTTTGTTCAGTTCCTTCTTTATTTGAAAATTGCAGTATATTCATATTTTTATTTGCATTAAATTTCCATATGTATTATGCTCGTATAATTAAATAAAAAATCCAATCAGAAATATAGAAATTTCCTTCGAAGAAAATTAACTTCAGCAAAATGGAGGAGACGATATTTTTATTCGCATTTTTAAAAAGGAGACTGATTTTCTGGTGAAATATAGCGTGAAATTCGATTATGCATGACGCTTCTGTGCTATTGTGAGAGAGCTATTACATAAACGAACAACGTTTTAGAGGGAATTGGAGCTAAACGCCTTGTAAACTACTTACGACGCCTCGGCTTAAAGAAAAGATTATTGAAAAACTTTTGCAGTATATTGCCCTGCAATTTTCCCAAACCTATGTAAGTGCAACATTATTCAAAGAAACTAATTTTTCTTTTATAATTATAAATATTTGAAAAATCTAGTCACACGCATTCAAACCTGCCAGTATTAAGTATTCCAGCTTAAAAAATGTTTCAACGACGCAAAACAAAGCTAATAAGAAACCAAAACCCACATAACTCGGCAAAAGATAAAAGCGCGCAAAGCAGCCCGCCCCGTCGTCGCGATGATAAACTCAGATCGATCATCGCCACTCGTCCATACTCGCGCTGTACACACACACGCACACACCCCCACCTCCCGGGTACGTAAATGTTTAAAAAGCCGAGCGTAGAGTTGACTGACCATCGCCCCCCGCGTGATATAGTCGCGCTTACGTACTTGGTGCGTCGTCGCTTTTTACCCTCCCCCCCCGACTCCGGAGACTATAGCCACGTGACGCGACGGAGCTCTCTTACCCCCTTCGGAGTGTTTTTTTTTACGTCGCGGCTCGCTCGTTCGCGACGGGCCGGCTTAATTTTAGGATGCATTTTTTATCGAGCCGAGCGAGGAGAGTCGCAATGTGCGCTGAAAGCTGGTTTGCCTCGGCGTTCCGTCCTCCGAGGGTTCCGGCTAGACGGGGGAGGGTATAAGCCGATGGGTTTTCTTGTTGGATTTCCGTTTCTCGGAAAGCAATTGCAAGCGCTGTACATAATAAATGACCTTCCTAAAGAAAAATGAATTAACGCGGGGAAAAGTTTGCGAAAGTTTCTTCGGCGAAAGGAATTTCGTTTTTATTCTCGAAGGTCGTAGGAAAACTCGTCGGTCTCGGGACAAAAGAAACCTTGCATTGCTTAGATTTCTGAAACATACTTTCTCTTTCGAAGAAACTATTTTCTAAAATTAATTTTACGCAAGTCCACGCACCGAATTTTGCTCCAATACAATACTGCTGAGCTCTAAAATATCTTGCACTCGACACCCCTTTAAAAATGAATCCCCCAGCCGCCTCGCAAAATTCCCCTATTAAACAGCGGCACTCCCGCTAATCCGGCTGCCGCGCAAAAAAGGCGGCGAGCCACGCGCGCGACCTTGCGGGCTCCGTTTTCTCTTGTTGTACTACGTCGAGCCGCGGCGCTCTCGAGAGCGCACTCGAATGCCGCACGAGCGGCCGTTCGAGCACCATTGAAAATTGCAAGAGAGCGCCCCGCGCGCGGAGCGAAGGCGTTACATCGACCGCCGCCGCCGGCCGTAATTCAGGCCTTCTTCTCGAAGGAGGAGTCGGACTGGTACGTGAGGTGTCGGCCGAACTGGTTCGTGAGATTCGAGCGGGATTTAGGGGAATTTCGGGGGTACGCGCAGGTGTAGGTGCATGTACATAGATTTTTTTACGTTTTTTGCGCGGAAAAGAAAAGGCAATAATATTTAAAAAATTTAGAGGTTGAACGTGAATTGAGAATCATCGAGATTTACTTGGACTCTAATGGCTTCTCTGTCACAAATTCAGAAGTGATACGCGAATAAGCCCAATTTAGATTAATCAACGTTTCTACTTTGTTCAAGTTCAATAAGTATTTAATCTAATCCTAGCTAACTTTAAATTTGAATTGATGTACATGTTTGTACGGCTATTCGCCATAAGTTACAAATTACTAGTCTCAAAGTAAGCTATTTTGTAATTTTTTAATTTTCAGCTAGTTCGTTCGTATTGTTAAAACAATTGTTCTTCTGTTCAGCAGTTGTTAAAAGCGCATCTAAAATTTTGAAAATTTCTTCAGATACACATCGATATGCTTCGAAAGCACTGCTGATTCGAAGCTTTCTCCCGAGCGTTCTCGAAATATCCGCTAAGAAAGTTTCCGTTACGATGTACGAAGTCCAGCGGATAGAAACTCCTCAGTTGCGCGTGCGAACTTTGCGAGCTCATATCTCCGGAACGGATGGAAAAGACTGGAGTAGGTGCAGGGTTTGGAAAACGTTCCTGCTCCGGGTGTGTGTGGATTGCGCAATAAAAATTATAGATTTAGCACTCGAAAAGTTGAGAAACGAGGCGTCGTGACTTCTGCAATAAGATTAAGAAATCCGCCGTTCTGTACTGTTTTTTTGGTCGCTGCGTAATTATACAGCACAAAGTACAGCTTTTCCGTTAAATTTTAAAGAGTAATTCGCGGAACGGGGAGCTTTAAAAGAATGTCCGCGAGATCGATAGCGAGCTGAATCAGCAGTAGTAATACCCGAGATTAGTAAGACAATGAGCACTGCAGCTTGAACTTTGAAGTTTGCTTTCCATCTGCCGGCGTGGGTCTAAAAACTGTGTCAATTGATTATTCATGTCGTGCTCCGCGCGATTAAACCGAAAAGGTTTTAGTAAATAGCGAATGTCTATTTCATATAAAAATGTAATACGATAACTCTATTAATTAGGAAGTATGATTCTTTATAAAAAAAAGCTTCTAAATTACTTCTGAAAGAATTTTTCATTAATTTATCGACATTCTAAGTTCATGTAAAAGTTGTTAAATAAATTAAAAATTTGCAATAATGCAATACTTGAATAAACCGTGTAATCAAAGTAACTTCTATACAAACATATAAATGTTAAATTACCAATCAAAACTAAAATTCAGAACCAATGCTTAAAAAAAAAAGTCGCCCTCATCTTCCCGTCGTCTTACTTTCGACACTCTCAGCTAACAATATAAACGCGATAACTCGCGGCCTCGGCTCCGCTCGTTTGTCGGTGGGGGCAACGCTATCCGGCGCGCGCGCCTTTAGCCCGCCGCTTATCGCTCCATGCAAATGGCTGTATTAAGTGCGGCGGCGGCCGCCGGGGGGCCGATATGTCAACGCTCGTCGGAGCTTCTCGATACGCGCCGGAAATGGCTGCGGCTCACGAGACACAGCCGGACTTGCGGTCTCGTAAAAGAATTACGGCCCGCGTCGAGGCGCCGCGCGGCTGTTGTGTATATTGCGTGATGGTCGCATTGTTGATCAGGTATTTGTAGTGGCTGATTTCGGATGCTGATCGCTGCTTTTGGATAAGCGGCCGATGTCGCTCGAATGAGGATGCCGCGGTCGAAACAGTTGAGGTCAAAGGCTCGTAAGCTGTCGATGCGCGGCAAAGACGTCGGAATGTAGCGCCTTTCTTGGACTACTTTACGTCAATTTATTCTTTTAAAAGTATCTTTTTTTGAATTCGTTTTTTCTTTTTTTTCGCGAATAGAGTATCTTTTTTTATAAGCTGAACGTGACGTTGTTAAAAAGATTTTCTCCTCGATATTGGAATAAAAATTCCACCAACTAAACCACTCGAATCACCCCGAATCTTGACAATCGACCTTCAAACAACGTTAAAAAAAAAGAAGAAGCACACAACGAGCGCCTACGACTTTTAAAAAATTCTTGCAAACCGCGTCTCTAAAAGCAGCTTTTTCCCTCTCATCCGCAGCAATTTGCTTGCTCGGCGCGTGCATTTTACGCGCAGCGCCGAAAGTCGGTCGACGACGAGCACATCATTTCCTCCTCTCTCCCAGGCTGACCAACTTCTTCCTCTTTTCTCTTCGGCGAACTTTCGTCTTCCCCTTTTCTTCTGGCGGGCCTCGACTCGACTTTGTTCGTCCCCCCCCCCCCCTCGTGCAAAATTAGGCAGGCAATTGTCTTTTTTTCGCAGATGCGGGGAGGGAGAAGAAAGCTGTCGGGGTTTAATTAGTGGGAGGTGCAGTTTTCTAGGGGATTTTCGGCGGGTGTTGCGATATCTGCCGCGGCGCGAAGAATGCGGGAGAAGTAGGGGATCGAATTTGGGTTGATTAACGAGAGGATAATTTAGGGACTAGTTTTTTTTTTATATTAGGTTGTCTTGGTTTTGGAGATTGAGAAGTGAAAATGCTTGGAAGCATTTTTACATGTTGATAAGCACTGCTAAAAATTCTCACTAAAATTGAAAATCACTTTTAGCACAACGCAATTCAAAACTATCCTCTTTGAAAAAAAAAATCGCGTTCCAACAAACTGAACCGTATAAGGTTCTCGAAAAAGCAGCCTCGCCCGCCGTAACTCCCCGGGCCGAAAAAACTCGAAAACCCTCCGCAAACTCCCGCGGCAAACAATGGGCTCGATACGCACACACCGTCGCCCCAATTACGTACAGAATCGCGGCACGGCGTCGCGGATAACCGCCGCCATTTTCCGAAACAATAGTCCAGAACGGGCGGCGGGGGTGCGGGAGGGAGGGAACAATGGCGCGAGAAAAAAAGCTGAAATATTCGCGAGGCTTTTTCCTCGCTCGCCGCGGGGGGAGAGACGCGGCGGCAGATTAAGTACCGCCGCCCCTGCATAATGCATATTCCATTGCGCGCGCCGGATAAAAGGCAAGCTCGAGGCGGGAGGCCTCGTTAGCCGGGAGCCAGAGCCGGAATTCACCGGAGCTCCTCTCCTTTCCTGGACGGGGCGCGCGCTCTTTTTTGCGCGGCACGGGGGGAGGAAAGCGCGCCCGCGCATTTCGGGTTTTAGAGGGGAGGTTCGCGCGAGTTTCGAGCGGGTATCGGGGTTTTGTTTAGCGGGCGGATATGGAAAAATGGTCGGGTTGGGTAAACGGCGCTTTTCGTGGTAGAGGATTTTTCAATGATTCTTGTTTCAGATAGCGGTGTTGTAGAGATTTTATTAACTTTTAGAGTTACGAAACAGAGGGAAGTTGAAAATTGACGCTACTTTGGTTTGTTATTAACAAATAATATGTTCCAGAATATTTGTAAAATGATTGGGTCTGAAATTAAAGGTGTCAATTTAACTTTAAATACATTTAACAGCTTAGACTGCGCATGAGAAAGTTGATAATTTTAAATTTATAATTTTAAAAGCGTCCGACACTTTCAAAAGTCTAATATAAAAGCTTCACCCTTAATGAAACGTAATCAGACATCCGTCGCATAAACGAAATAGCTTTTTTTCAGCATGCACTTATAATTCAGAAGACGAACACCGGGCGGAGCCTCTCAAAAATAAACTCGACGCTTGGAGCTCCTTAAAAATAACAGAGCGTAATTTAATTTCTGCGCATCGATCGACGGTCGTTAGCCTCCCGCGACCGCCGCTGCCGCGGCATAAATTTCCCGCCTCGCCGGAAAATCAACGCGGAATATATTTCCGTTTCCGCCCGTCCGCCCCGCTGTCACTTCGGCGGGAAAAAATTCCGAGGCCGATTGGCTCTTTTCTCGGGCACTTCTCCGGGAATATTCCGGATGCCGTTTGCATATATATTCCTGTACGCGGCGAGCAAATTTTCCTTTCGCCTCCCGCCGTACATTTCGAGAAAGAGAGAAAATACCGGGGGGACGGAGCTTCTGTCGAGCTTTTTTGTATTCATCTTATGCAAATGGCCGACGATGCTCCGCGATGAAAAGTGCCGTCGTCGGCTTGGGATGGCTGAGGATTACAAGAATCGTTCGCGTAGTCAAAGTCAATTTTATGGGTTATCGAATAGTCGTACGTTGCATTATGCTTCGAACGTAATTTTAGCGACTCTTACTTTTCTTTTCAGAAATATTCGTCGATAAAGCTTCTTTTATTAAATTTTTAAATTTCAGAATGTCTTGATCTACCGGGAGATTTTCCGTCGAAATTCAGTTTAAATTTCACAATATAACCCCCTACTGTCAATTTTATGTAAAACAAGACTAACGCGAGTGGAATATATTGCGACCTCCGCGACAAAAGAAAAAAAACTGATTATGCAGGGGTATTAGAGTAATCTCGAGATTTATGGTGGGAAGATTTTGCTAAACGAGAAGAAAAAGAATTCGTCCGGCTGCTTCTTTCCCTGACCAATCAAAAAATACTTTATCAGGGACTCGACGTAGGCAGAATTTATATCAGCTCGTTTGATCTGCGCATTACTTTTGCATTGTCGCGATGTTGACATTTGTTTTGCTCGAAATTCAATCTTAAGTAATATATTAGAACACCTAAATTGGAGTGAGAAAATATTTCCCATGAAATTCTAAAACGCTGAAAATTCATGAAAAATGCAACGAGCCTCCCAACGTTCTAAATCACAAAACACCGAAAAAACGTTAAAAATCCAAAAGCCCTGGCACTCTAATAACCAAACCCGTCCGCCGACCCTCTAAAAGCATCGTCATTCAAAGCCCTCTAAAAGCCAGCCCACCTCTTAAAACGCGCTCCGAACCCCCCCAGCGAGATAAAGCCACTCGGCGGCGCGCGGCGTAATTTAGTCCCGCGTCGCCGCGAAGAAAGCACGTGTAAGCGTGGGTGTCTGCGGGGCGCAAAAATACGGTCTTGCATACAAGCAGTCGTCGTCGTTCCCCACCCGGACAATAGCCGCGCCGTGGGCGTACGAGCGAAGGTGGAGAGGAGGGCTTTCGCGGGCTGAATTTCGACGGATGGGACGGACGCCATTGTGGGGCTCTCTGGAAATGTGTAAGAGGCCGCGGCGGAATTACTCCGCGGAGCGAAGAATGGACCGAGGCTTATATGCTCGTCGGCGTCGAGTCGCCGGGCTGCGTGGAAATTTAAACGGTGACGAGGTGTTTTGGCCGCCGAGGCTGGGCTTCGTGTGGGAGTGATCGATGGGTTAAATTGGCCTGAATCGACGATCGGTCGTCTTTTCAGGAGGAGAACGAGGGGAAATTTCGTTGGGAAACGCGAACTTCTCCGGCTGGGATGGGAATTGCCGTGTTGTTAGGTTGGAAAATGGACGTTTGGAGCGAAAGTATTTGCGTGGTTTATTCGAAACTATATTCTTGGAAAATCAATTTTAAAAAGTTAATAGTGAGCAACGTAATTGGGCTGGTTCTCTTTAATTTTAATGGTGATTTGGTCTCGTTTCTCGAATGCTTTGAAAATGTTTTGAATACTTTTACTTCTATATAATTTATATACTTTCTACAGTATTCGTAAATTGTTCCTTTCGCTTTCAAACTTGGTTTTAAAATAACGTCCATTGTATTTATCGTTGCTCTTCAAAAAAACTTTTACAATAAGTGACACCGAAAGAAGCAATTCCCATTGCAATATTACTAAATTTTTTTATAAAACGAAACATTATTAACAAATCAATATATATTTCCAAACAGGAATTCTTTATCTCACAAAGCTTTCATGCGCCAAAGCAATATTAAACCGAGAAACTCTTCAAAGTTACGCAAATCAGGAGTACATCCGCAGAAAGAAGGAACTATGATGCAATTATGGACCGTATAATCAATAAAAGACCATTGCACAACCACTCCGCGCCTAAGATCTTCCCGCAATATCGGAAACGCGTCACTCGAGCTGCAAACTCAATCTCTTACGAAACCTGCCGACCGCGCCTTAATTTACCCAACTCGACCCCCGAGCAGCGTAGGCCCGCCGAAAAAGCCGGCGAAAAACCAAAGTGGGATTCCAATTTTCCGTTCCAAATTGAATTGCGCTCGCACGGAGGTTCTCCGCGCGCTCGAGCGCCGCCGGCGGATATATATACAAAAAAGGAACGTCGCGAACAAAACCAAATGACAATCGTTTCTTGCTCGGAGGATCGATATTTTATCGCTCGGCGAGAAAGTGCCGAGGAGCGATTTCTCGTCTGGCTTTCTCCGGCCGGCGAGCGACGGAAAAAAGGCGTGTACATCTGGTTCATCCTTTTCTTCCGCGGCTGGATCTTTCTTCGTTTGCGCGAGGCGCGCAGACAGCGGCGATCAAGGCGTGAAGCGACAAGAACTCGCGGGCACTGCGACGGAAATTGGCTGATGATGGCGAGTTTTGAATGTTTATAGAGTGAGATTTTCACTTTCAAGAGTGAGAGAAGAACTGCGATAGTTTCGTAATAAAATCTATAAAAATCGTTTATTTAAATATACAGACATAACATTGATATAGATTATAAAAAAATATACATGCAACAACTTAAAATGTAAATGGAACTGTTTTTTATATTATATTATAGCGTATTTATCTCTTTTTTTCTATTAAAATCTACAAATGCATTATGAAACTCATTTTATCTCATAATTCTAAACTCTCATTACATTACTTATATATAGTATTTACATTCATCAAAAAATTTATCAGACATTGAGACACTTCGCAAGCATTTCGTTCGTCGAATTTTAATTTTCAATTTTAAGTGACAAAATCGCCAGCCTAATAATACACCATAAAACAACAACTAATCTAATCTACCAACTAAAAAGAATTTAAAACAGAACTGTACAGAACATTTGGTCATAAAATCTCCACACAACCGTTCGTAACCCAAACCGTTACATTCGACCTCCCGATCATCCCAGGTAACAGTTCACCTTCACAATATATTCCATTCCCAAAAAGTCCACTCCCTCGTTTAACACCCATCGGATCCATCAGCAGTAGCCGGTGATGTTGCGGGCGAACGGCTGATTGGAGTTGGTGCGTAGGTAGTACATGCCCCGGAGGCGTCGATTCGCCGCGTAGCCCATGAGGGCGTCGGGGGTCCACTGGCAGTTGACGCGGATCTCGGGCCGCCACTTGGGGCAGCGGCTCGCCGGGAAGCCGGCCGGGTCCGTGATCGACTCGGCGTACAGCCGCCAGGCGCGGTTGTGGCTGCAGGTGACTGAAAAGCGGTGGTTGAGGTTAGGGCCTGCAGAGTGGCTTGAGGGAAGATGTTTTGGTGGAAGGGGGTAAAATAAGTATACAACCGAGACTTGTTTTATTCGAAAGATTGTTTCTTACTTATAGATAAGTGTTAGTTTATTCAATTTCATTTTAATCAAATAGAAATTGCAGGAAGTTAATGAAACCAAAATTTGACATAAAATAAAAAAATATTTTCAACCTTAACACCTCAATTTCTCGACAAGCAATCTTGAGAATATTCGGCAATTCATCAAGTTACTGCTCGTCACTTCTAATTAACTTCGTCCAATTCAACAGCTCGCGCACGCAATCAAACCAGCCCGCACGTAACCAGCCCCAAAATCCAATCCATATTCATCGGGCAATCACGGTGAAAATCGATACTCACTGTACCGGTTGATGATCTTGTTGACGCCCATCGCCAGCACGTTCTCCACGTTGCAGCCCGGCTGCGGCGGCCTGCCGCCGTTAGGATAAAAGTCCGCGTGTCCCAGCGGAATCGGGAATCCCAGCACTCCGCCGTCCGTGTGGATGAGGTCGACGAAGTCCGCGTCCGCGGCGGTCAAGTGTCCCTCGGAGCCCGTATTCATGTACAGGGGGTAAGCGGCGTCGAGGCCGGTGATCCTGCCCACCTGCGGGCAACGTCCGAGGCTCATTTCCGGTGGGGGGCTTTTATATATCGAGGCGGTTTTACGAGCTGCACTGACGGCCGCTCTCGGGTATTGATGACTGTTTTAGCGGGATATCGAGGGGCTTATCGGGAGGGGGGAGAGGGGTTGCCGGCTGCGAATGATTAATTCGCTCGAGGAGGCTCTTGGAGGAGAGATCAGAAGCGGAGCGTGATTTAGGGTGGCGATACGCTGTGACAATTTGATGGAGGTAGAGGCGTTCGGCTGGAATGGGAGAAAAACGAGCTTCTGCGGGTAATGAGGAGATACGTTATTTCCTGAGGGGTGAGTCGTCACGTTTTCACGCGACGGAGGGCCATTTCACCAAGCGATTCTCGTGACTTTCTTTTAATCTTTAATCTTGTTAACGTTTAATCGTTAAATTGTAAGAATAGAACGATGGGTCTGAATTTTAATGATTTAGCTAGGCGATAATGGAGAGAATGAAATTAGTTAATTCATGCGGTCGTAGATTAGTTTTGTGCAGTTGCAATTTTAGAATTGTAATAAAATTTAATTAAAAACTATAAGATGTTAGTTCATGTCATTGTTAGTCGTACTTTTTATATTATATAGATTCACAACTAATACGACTATAACGAAAATGTCAGTACCCAAACTTAAATCCATAAATAATATATCTAAGGGAATGAATAGATTAGTAAGAACGACTACGACCTTAATGTCTAATTCAAAATTCTCAACAAAATCCCCCAAACCCCTTTCCGCAACTTCATCTTCACCCACCACCACTACCATCTTCCCTCCCAATTACAAACGTTCGTTCTCTATTCACCCTCTGCGGATAGAGCGCCTTGCCCATGAATCCGGCGACCTCGGCGCCGAGACTGAATCCCACCACGTGAATCCTCCTCAGGTCGAAGGCGCCGATCGACTCCAGCCAGCGCAGGGTGCTGGCCACGTGGGGGCCCACCACCCGCGTGTTGCCCACCGCCATTACGTACCAGGGCATCGTCGCCAGCTTGCTCCAGTCCACCAGGATCACGTTGAAGTTGTTGCGGAACAGATAGGCTGGAGGGGGGAGTTCGAAAGTTTTAGCGAGGCGACGGTGTTCAATATTTATGAGAGGGAGTTCTGGGGGGAAGTTAAAAATGGCCGCGGGGGGAAGTTTAGTTGGTGGAATGGAGTAATTGATGGAGGGTGTATGGAAATTGGTTGGGCTCGCAGTGACTAGGGGTTTCAGTTAGTTTTAGGTGAATATTTGGGGGTGTAGAGTTTTTGTTTAAGCTGCGAGTGAATGGGATAAGATCTCATTGGTGTTTATTATTTAATTAAATTGATGGGAAAGAATAAACTTTAAAATGCCCTTACACTGATAGAAAAAAAGGAGTAAAAATTACTATTCTGTATCGTAACTTGAGATATGAGAAGAAAAAAAAAGATTTTTACTATTTGAATAGTAAATATTAAAGTCGAAAAAATAATATTTACTATTCATGAAT
>UCOM01002502.1:0-25653 GCA_900474385.1 Ormyrus pomaceus | reverse complement strand
CGGCGGAGATAATGCCAGGACCGGGGGGGGGGGGGGGGCTATTAATTTCTTATCGGCGCGGTGATCGTTCGATTATGCGCGAGCGAAGGGATTAGGCTTTGAATTTTTTATACATCTGACCGGCCGGCGGTTTTTAGCGCTTCGGACGCTCGCGCCGGCCGTGAGCGCGGATTACTTTGCGGCCGAGAGCCGAGGGAGAGAGAGAGAGCCGCGTGATTTACCTAACGAGGGAGCTTATAATCAATTCGCGATGCGCCTCGGATATGATGGAAATTTCGCCTCTTTTTCGTCCGCGATAGTTTCCCTCCTTGGTTCGTTTATTAATAAAGCGCCGCTATGGTATACATATAACGTATCGATGAAAATTCTTGCGGCAGGGGGGGTATGAATGTCGGGGATAAATATGAGCGGCCGCTGGTAGCTTGGCGAATATCTCTGCGGTTTCGCCGGAGGAAACTCGTTTGCTGGGCGTGCTTCGATGCAAAAACTGAGAAAGTATGCATTGGGTTTGGACGGGAGCCTCTAATTTACCTTTAATTTAATTATAATTTTTCTCGGCTATATTTTGTACAGTTTGAGATTCGGAGATACGCTAATTGGACTCTCGCAGGCGGAGATGGTATTTCTATAAGTTTTTTTCGACCGTTTTAAACTAATTTGAATTATTTTTCAAAAATTTTACGAGATTTCTGCAAGTTGAGAAACTAGTTTTAAACTTTAAGTGGGAAAAATTAAAAAATTAGATCATTTTAAGCGGCATTTCTCGAGACTTGGCTCAATTAGAAACTTGAAAAGTCTTGATCAAGATTCGCCTATTTTATTTAGTATCCACTCGGAATCTAAAACAATTTGATAACTTGTAGAATAACGGTTCGCTAGACGTTGCAGTTTTTCCTACTTATAAATTTTATCAGCAAGTAGGATATTTACACGTAAACAAACGCAGAGCCTAATGATCCTTAGGGCAAAAATCAGAGCCACAGGAGCATCAGAATAGATTTTCTACCCAGCCGCAGGAGAAAAAGAGCCGGCTATTAAAAGTCGCATCTTATCGGCGCGGCGGGCTGCGAACGAGAGAGGAAAAATCCGCAGATTACCCGCTCGGGTTTTTACGTCCTCATAAGGCTCATAATGGCTTTTATCGACGCGCCTTATTAACGGCTTTCTCTCCCACACACCCTCGAGAAGAGAGAGAGAGAGAGGGGCACACGCGCCGTGGCTCCCCTCTCGTTCACGCTGAACCGAGAGCAAAGCAGCCGTGACAAATGTACATATTTTTAGCGTCGAGCCTCGCAAGCAAAGGAGCGTCATTTTTAATTGCGAGAGGGTGATTTAGTTTGCGCGCCGAGCGAAAAATCGGCGCCGGCGGGTTTTACGTGGCTTACTTGGGTTTCGAGGGTCCGAGGATATAGGCTGTTGGTTTTACTACCTTGTTTTTTGTTCTATTAATTAAGTTTTTTTCAAATATTTAACTATTCATTGTCTGCCTGTGCGTCAAGGAAACTGCTTGTGAAAAGAAGTGTATATTACCTAGTGGAATATACAATTTTAATTGTCTGTATTGTATTACGCGTAAACAATGTAAACATAAATTATTTAAAATGCTACAGTAACACAGTTTTTAGCACAACTCCTTGACACGATTTCTTTCAACGCGTTTTTCCATGAATCAATTGATTGCGCAATTGCCGTAAACCCCATTCGCATTGAATTGAAATTGAGAGAATATAAGGAGCAATCAATTTAAATCTTCTGCGTGAACGTCGTTTATATAAGTTACCAAGAAAAGTTTCTGAAATGTAAAAATAAAACGTCATACGCATCCAAGAGCTTAATTAGACCGGCGGGCAAATTTCGCCGGCTGACCGTTCGAATATTCGGTCGGCTCGCTGTCGCGGGGCGCAAATCAGCGCGCCGTGTGTCCCGAGCAACGATAATAAATAAAGCCTCCTCGGTAAAACGAGCCGTAAAGCGAATCTCTCTCTCTCTCTCCTCGCGCGGAAATTCAATCATAGACTCTTCCTCCTTCTCCGCCGTTCGTTAAAAGCGAAGCAGGCTGGGACACGTGTACTTCGATAAATAATGCAGAGAGAGCGGCGTAGTATTCGCGCACGGCTACACTTACGTGGCGCGGCGCGCCGCCGATGTAGGCGCTATCTTTGCTCTTCGACCCTCCTCTGTGTAAAGGTGTACACGAGCGAGCGAGCGGAGTCGTTATACCGCTGCTGCTGCTGCTGCTGCTGCTGCCGTTGCTGCTTTTTCCAAAGCGACGCTCCGACGCGCCGGTAATGCCCGCCTGGGTGCTCTGTTTTAGCGGAGGCGATGGGAATCGCTGAGCATGTGGGTTATGATAGGTCGCCGCTCCACTTCTGCTGACATTTCGCTCCTCGGACAAGTGTCTTATTCTCCGTTCGTTCTGTTACGCAGATTTTTCTATTTTAAGACTGGAGGAGAGAAGCCGTATTATTTATCTTTTTTGGGAAAATAAATCATTTTCCAGATTCCCGCCTAAAAACTGGGCGCGCAATTCCTTAAAATTCAAAGCAGCCGAATCGTTATTCCGGGCGCGTAACGAACGGGAAGAAAAGACAAGTCCACCCCTCGTGTACCGCTCGGCGCGCCTACGCCCAAGGAAGTCGGCCCGATTTCGCGCGCGTTCACTTTGTGAAATCCGACGACCCTTTGATAGAGGGCTCTCCCTCCCGTTGTTCTTTCGTCCCGTTCCTTTTTGCCCGTCGCGTCCCGGCGACGGCGACGTTCGGATTTCGAATTATGCGCGCGCGCGCATTAAGAGAGAACGCGCGCGCCGGGGCCCCCGGTGTCGGCTTTCACCCTGTCGCTCGGTTTATACGCGGCGGGAAACGAAAAAACAAAAAAAGACCGAGAAACGCCGCCGCCGCCGCCGCGCTTATGCATGCAAAAGTGGCTCTGATTTGGCGATAAATCAGCGGGGATCCCCGGCCGCCGGGATCATTGTTTCGGCTCATTGTTGCGCGCGCACACGGGCTGAATTATGCGTCCGCGATTTCGTTAATTTCGGAGATCCCCGCGCGCGCGCGCGCGTTTATATTAGTCTTCGGGGGGCTGCCGATGTGAAAGTCGAGCTGGAGTTTCGGCCGAATAGTTGCGCTTGATTGAGGTCTTTAGTTTAATGCTGTTTGGATTGAATTTCTAGACGTTGAATGCGCATTGTTTCACCCAGAGTTGGAAGCACAAAGCTTGTTCCGCTTCGTTCGCAGTTTTTGAAAAATTCAAAGATTCTGACGTACGTTGCTATTTTTTTTTAGGGTTCTAATCTCTCGTTTGACGAAACAACAGCCTTTTACGTTGTTAAATAACGACGATATTGCTATTAAATATTACAGTTCTTAATCGCGCGCATCGGCGCATAAAAAGTGTAACGAGTCGAAATCTATAATCTAAACTACGTGGAATTATCCACTTATGATAGCACACGTCTCTCATTGAACCGGCCATAAATCGATGAATAACTCACTTATACACGTCTCACCTACTTCGTTAAGAATACATCGATGGGCTCGACTCGCGATAGGCTATATATACTCTTACTCACGAATCTCTCCGGGAGACGCGTCTCGATTAAAGCGCCAGATAACATAACTAAACGACACTTTTGACTGTCGAATGGGAAAGCCACCCATCTCGATTTCCACGAGCGCGAGACTTTTCCAACGGTAAAAAAAAAGGAGAGACACCGCTCTCTCCGCGGGAGGCGAATAAGACGAGGCGGAGAGAGAGAGAGAGAGAAGGACTTGCGTAAGAGACGATCGGAAACCCGATATATATAGCCCCCCCGATCGAAGCCTTTTTTCCTCTGTTTGTTTTCCGAGTGGTTTCGCTTTTGTACGTGCGGAGGCTGTCTTTAAATTTCGGGGATTCCGGCAGTCGTTCATTCGTGAATGAATCAACAGCCGTTAGAATTGTATTATCGTTCTCTCCCGCTTGTTCAATGATGTCGGATTCTGACTTTTTAAAACGCGCTCTCGCGCGTCATGTTTGCACGCGGGTAAAAACGAAACAAGTGGGGCGGCTTGAATCGTGCAGTGCAATCGAAGCGTGAACTTATAAATCGACAAGCGCCCGATAATTTATTTCCGTGGCTTGTTTAAGCGAGCAATTAACCGCGGATAATTTATTGTTGTTTGCGCTTTCGGGTCTTCTTCTTAATCGCATTGAAGCGTCAGCCTCAAATATCCACGTCGATAATGTAATTATTATAAATTATCGAAAACTTTAGCGCAAATTACGTAATTACTGTAAATTCCCCCCGGTTTAATTAAAGTTTCGAAATCAATGATATTTAATTAGCGCATCGGATGTAGAAGTTATTCATTCCACATTGTCAGCATTCCTTAATTTACAGAGGACTATATGTACTGATAAATTAAATTATTTCTACGTATATATCGCGGGGCTTAATTATTAAAATACCGCGGTCGATTTTAAAAAAGCGCGCGATATGCCGCGATTCAATTTTATCAACGACACGAAAATTGCCGGACGCCCGGATGAAATACAGAATTTCCGAACTATAAAAATAATTTACGTACCTGCGTATATTTCAGCCGCCGCCGTGCACACATCTATTCGCTTTATAAAATATTCCTCGGCAGTTTTGTCTCGCGCCCAGCCCAGGATAAGAGCCGCGCGCACCGGCGGAACTTGCTTCATAAAATACGAGACGCTCATGCGCGCATCTCGCTCCTTCCAAACATGATAAATAACAAAGCGCAAAAGTCTTGAATAAATCACTTTATCGCGGGATTTACTCCGGAGCAGAGCTCTCTCCCCCTCGCGCGTACACATTTTTCTCCCGCGACCGCAATTACATTCCGTATTTAGCTATCGCCCAACAATCGACTGACAAATATCGCCGTGAATTTACCGCGCGGCGGCGGCTCTCGTCGGCATGAAAATTTTCAAGCGCCGACGAGTCCTGCGTGGGTTCGGCATCAGAGAGAGAGGGAGAGAGAGAGAGAGAGACGCCGTATAGTATGCTTTATTAGGCTTCGGTTTCACCCTCGGTCCCATACGGCCCGGGAATTTATATCTCTTCCGCGCTATTGGGTATCTTGAAATTCGAATGTGACGCGCGCCTGGAGGCTGCGCACAGCTCGAAGGGAACTCGAGTGTCCGTTCTGTTGGCAGGCTTTCCACTATGCTCTTTTAAATAGTCATTGTGGAGCTTTGATTTACCGATAGAACGCTTTACTGTTGGGTCCGGTTCTTTTTTTTTTCAGTTTTTCAATTTATTACACGGAATTTTTGGGATTTTCAATAAAACAGCGTGATGTTTTACGAAGCTATTGAAAAAATTCTAATGCTTAACTCGAATGAAAATTCAAATTTTTTCTTTTAACCTAAATTAGTACAAAAGCATATTATAATAGAATATCGCCGTCAATAATAACTCGCCCATGAATTCTTCATCAGGGCACTTAAATTCCTTCCCACTATCCAAGTTCCAACAGCCCTCATTAAACTTCAGATCAACGGTAAAGTTTCTTCGGAAAACCTGACGTGGACAAGCGACTGACCCGGCCGTAATCACCTCGCGCAGCCCAACCTAAAAACGAAGAGTGTCCCCGCGAGCTCTATAGCCTCTTATCAATGGAGACGATAGGCGGAAGAAGGCGCCGCGCGGGGCGGTGTGCGGTTCGATACGTACACGTATATAACCCCGGCGGCGAGTAAGTACGTTGCCCGCGCTTACGTGGTCCGACCCAGTTGCGGGGAGAGCTCGGCGCGCGGTGCGACTTTATTGGAAGGAGCTGCTTTTGTCTCGCCGCGCGGCGACTCGCGCGCGGCTAATCGGCCGCTCTCTCGCGAGATATATACGCCGATTGCGTTTACGATATATACGGGACGAAATGTTTGCTTGGTTTATTGCACTGCTGGCGGTCGTGGCGGTAAAAATAGAGAAACGAGCAAGGATGGCGATCATTTTGACCGCATTGCTGGCTCTTGAACCCTGGGACGGGAGGGACTTTTCTATTGGAACAGTTCTTTATGTGGATGAGTGCTGGGAGCTGCTGATGACTGTCGCTCGTTTCGCTGGGAGACGCGCGAGATGAAAATAAGCATGGGATTTCGTGCTTGTAAGAGCGTTCTTTTGACTAATTAAATAGATCATTAGACTTCAAATGTAAACGTTCTACTTTATATAAGATCAATATTCAAAGCAATATTCAAAGCAATAACAGCTCATATTTTCTAATAGTATAAAATCATCATTATTCGTTTTTCAAATGTAAATTAGAGTTGGAAACACCCACGAAATCGCGCCTTTTTAAGAGACACCGATAAATCAAGACTCTAAATACGAGTCGGAATCCGCTTGACAATGAGATCTCGAATCTAAATTAGTAAATCGTGTCCATCAAAAGCAGCCCGGGAGAGAGAAAACGTTCGTTCCCCGGCGTCGAAAGAAAGCCAAGCGGCATATTTTTGATTAACAGTGTGTAGACTCGCTCTCTTGACTCCTCATAATTTTACGAGGCGAAACGGCCGACGCTAAATGTAAATTGACTTCGGTGCGCGGAATGCGCATTGACCATTCGGGCCTGGCGGTGCGTAAAATAGGCATTACGATGAAATTGGATATAGGTAATGCCGGTGTGTGGAACTGCTGTAAAACGTAGTCACTTTACTTTGGCATTACGCGGACGTGACGTAAATCAATATCGCGCGGCGCGCGCCGAGTTACTTCTACTTTGGCGCGGCGCTAAATCTATTTACTATCGTGGCCCGCAAAGCGCAAAGGCCTAATGATTTATCGGGCCGATTTTTCACGTGCCCCCGCGGCTTTATGCGCCCATGGAGATTGATTTTTCGTTTGCAGAGCCGTGTCCTTTTACGAGCGGTATTAAAGTAATAAAATATGTGTGTGCGTGTAATTTGATAAATACGTTGTAGGCGAAAATCTTACTTCATCGATGAATCTTTTAACAGAGAAAAATCTGCTTTTGAAGAGTCTAATTTTGACCGTAATGACAACTTGAGTCTAAATTTATTTTTAGATGAGCAAATCTTATTAATTGCAGCACTTGAAATCTAGACATAAAAAGCTGATTTTAAATCCAAACTTAACAATTCCATTTTACCTTGTTTTAAGTCATTTGATTCGCAGTATTATTAAAAATAACGTTTTTTTTTTTATGTTTCAGGTGAGATACAGATCCGGAGTCCCCGAGCTACGTAAGCTTACACGTATTTTCCTAACAATTAACCATACTTTACTCCGAGTCTAACCAACCATAAAAAGCCAAGCAGAAGAGCTTAATCGAATCGACTGCTGCGACTTAATGCCAGATAAATTCCGCCGCCTGCTTTAAAATTCAAGACTAAAGCCTAAACCTTAAAAGAACAGCGTCCGCAATGACTGTCGCGCATTTATACCCCCCCCCCCCCTCCTGCCCTCCTCTTTCCTGCTTTTCAATCCAATTTTCCTCTCCTCCCTTGTCCTGCTTCAATTGTGTATCCACACGTAAACTCCTCTCTTTCTTCTTTCTCTCCCCCTATATATACTCCCGAAGGATTAGACGAGCGGCGCTTCCGCCCGAAAATTGCCAATATCCGGCTCCTCAGGATCTTTATTTTGCGTCTTACCTCGGGAATGAGGTCCGATAACTTTTTATTGAGGCGGCGAGCCGAGTTGTAGTCTCGCGCCGAGATTAGATTGAATATCAATGCAAGCTCGTATAAGCTCCGAGCTTGTTTATGCTCCGGATTTTTCGCCAGACTCGTCGGGGGAAATGTTTGTATTACAAATTGAATAATTATGATCTTCCGGTTTGCGTTGTAGTCGATTAAATCGTGGCTTGAAAGCTTTTTGTTGTCTGAATCTAAATTCAATCATCTTATTTAATTTTACTAATCGTTAATTATAATTTTGTCTTATTTAGTTATTTAATGCCGTATCCCCCTTTCTGGTATTAGCGACAGGATTAACTATAGTCAGTAGGTTTTGGTACACGTATTTTTCTGTGGGGCAGTTGTGGTCAACGAAATACATTTTCGTCACCGAAAAATTTCAGACCGACGGGCAGATTCAAACCGGCGCTCTCGAGCAGCCTTGTCTTGGGAAGCAAAGTCCCGTGTTTACCTCGAAATAAAGAAGCCGATGCCTAAATCGCCCGAACCAAAAGGACTACTCTAAATATAATTTTGCATTATATAAAATTCATAATCTCTTCGAGTTAAGCTTTCGTGTAATTATGATCTAACTTCACTTAAGCGGATAAGTTCATTTGATCGTTATTCTGCAAAATATGCATATAATTAAAATTGACTCGCGTATTCTGCTAGATTAATTAAAAAGGTAAAATCCGATATTATGCAAAATTTATGACTAAATTTTTATTAATACCGCGTTGTATTTTAGCTCCTCGAATTATTAATTCGCGGAATATTAAATTAGCAGAACATTAAAATATAGCAATTAATTAGTTAGCACAATCGAGTTATTTATAAGCAAATTTCTTCGAATTCGAACAAATTATTCACATTCATAAAGCGCTTTAAAGTTGAATTGAAAATCCGGTCCTGGTCCGGAGCAGTTTTCTAAAACTGTATAACGACGATATCGCCGGGGGCCGAGAGCAATTTTCTCATTGACAAAACATCAAAGCCCTTTATTCTCTCATTAGAAGGAACAAAAAAGCAGCGATAAATTTCAATTAGAATCGCGAGCCCGGCGGCACAAAGGCCGGAGCGGCTCTCGCGCAATTATGACATCAGCGCGCTCAATGAAGCGGTGCGAGTCGCATTATATTCGCCGAAAATAAAGCTGCAGCGAGCGCGCGGCCGGACAACAAAAAAAAAGAGAGGCAAGCGGTTTACCAGCTGACGCGGGATCGAACGTCGTCGCCGCGGGGCTGCGGGGCGACCCCGCGGAGAGCCCTAAAAACACTGGGGTGCATTCACGTCAGATCGCCGATAGATAAATGAGATAGAGCAAGATGGATGGGGGGAGAAAAAGAGGAGGAGAGCCCGCTTCTTTTTTTCGCCGGCATGGAAAATAATGGAGAGGTGTACACTTGTAGCCGGCTGCCTCTTTTTTTCTCCAAGGTTCGAATTATCGAGATTTTTGGAATTTGGTTTAGAATTTTGTAGGGAAATTAGCCTAGCTTTAATGCGGTAAGCTGCAGTGCTTTGTTTGCTGGGAAATAAAATAGTCGTGTATACATTAAACTCAAATTTGTGCAGACTACAATAATGATAGACATTGCATAACCTGAATTTAATATTCAAATTAAATGAATGGCTTGTAATAATTATATTTTACATCTAAAGCAGAAAACGAACGAATTAGTGTCCATAAAGTCACAATTTCAATTTTATTACTCTGAAAAATGAGGAAAAAAAACTCGCGCAAATTCCTCGTTTAAAACACGAATTTCCACTCTGGCGCGTAAAAAAAGGGCGAGCGGCGCGGAACCTCCCTGCCAAAAATTCCGCAATCTGCTCACGAATCGCGACAAAGAGGCTCTCGAAGCAAATGGCGGCGCCACCCCCCTTCTGGGCTATATATTTTTCGCGTGCAATTTCCACGGGAGCGGGAAGAAAGAGGTGTTTCCTCCGCGAGGGGATATTAAGGAAAAGAGTGTAATACTCGTGGGGGGGTGTATACACACAGCTCGCTTTTGCCCGGCGGCGGCTCTCTCTCCGCTCGTGACGCATCGAGAATATCCGCAGCGCCGCCAATAAAGCGGAATTCCGCGCGCTCTGTTGACTTAGGACGTAAATATCGGGAGCTTAATATCTCTCATTGTGCTCGTCGCCCGTCGGAGCGCCGACTCCCCTCGGCGCTCTTCCTTGCGGTCTCGCCGCGGATGGCCCGCGAGAATAAAATTTTTTCCTACGCGGCACGATCTTCCTATTTTTCAGCTTTATTTCGGGAAAAAGTTTTAGCTGGGACTTTTTTTTTACGTTTACGGTTAAAGAGCAATCTAATCGAGTTGGTCGTAAAAAGGTTAAAGAATTACAATAGGATATATCGTAATTACAGGCTGTTCTTGGAGTTTTTCAAAAGAAACACATCAGACAAATTTGGCAATTACTTCTATCGTCTGGTTAACGAGAAAAAGGCAGACGTTTTAATGCGCCGGGTTTTTTTTCTCCATCCTGCACAATCAGATTTTTTCGGACGAGTCATCTAGGCCTAAATTTAAATTCTCCCAAACGTGTGAACGTTTCCGAACGATCAAGCCGCGTCATAGCGCTATTATCATTAAGCATTCACGAAATTACAGTGCGATCGGTCAGCGAGGAAGAAAAAGCCGAGGCGGCGCGGCGGTACAAAAAAAAAAAGCAACTAAGACATCAGCACTCGAAACTAGGCCCGTCCATTATGGATGACTCGTTAATTTCAGCGGCTCTCTCGGCCGTAAAAGTTTCGAAAGCCCGAGCCGCCGGGCCGGGATATTACAGTTTCCAGTCCGAGTTTTTCCCGAACTCTGGCCCCCGTAATGAGGGGGATATTCCTGCGGAATTAGTCCCTCGTAAATTCATCGGAACGCCCGCATAGTCCTTAACATAATGGAGAGAGAGAGAGAGAGAGAGAATAGAATAGGTGAGTTACGCGCTCTCTTTTCTCGTGGAGCCCATTTCACGGGGCTCGGGAGCGATAAACGCGGACAACTAGCCGGAGAGTCGTCATTGTGACGCCCCCGGGGCCCTTCAATTTCGCTCCGGAAAACGCGCTGAAATATACGTCCGCCGCTCCGTGTCATCGAGGACTCTGTTTGCGTCCGGACGCGTGCGACGATTCACAAAGGAGGGTTTATACGCGCGCGAGAGAGAGAGAGAGAGAGGAGAGCTCGGCGCTTTGTGAAAACAGTTTAACGAGTCCACGGAGATCGCCGTCGCCCAACTTTAATATGGCCTGAAATTGTTTGATGCCGCTGAATTAGGAGGGATACGCCCGGCTTCTTCTCAATTTTATATATTGGCTTCCGTGGAATCGTCTTGCGTTTCGCTAGAACTTTGATTTAAACTTGAAAATGCTCTTTTTTTTTTTTTTTTTTTTATTAATACAGCCTATCCCAAGTCCTCTTTTCGAGTCTTACACGGCTCTACATTGTTGCTCTTGCGTGCGACAACGGGGACCTACAGTTTATAGGGGATTCCGAACTACCACTAGCTTTGATGTTAGACACTTGTTAATAAATACAGTGGTGTCCCAGTGTCCAGTTTTCGGCGGAGATCGGAATCGAACCAGAGTAGTCCTTCTTGTTAAAAGTCCGACACTCTACCAACTGAGCCATCGCCGCTTGAAAATGCTCTTAATTGATTCTCTCATTTTGGAAACAAAATCGTAAATAATCTGTGCTTCAATCATTCGCGAAGGCAGTATTCGGGCAAAGATTTTCAGCATCTCCCCGTGTAATAAACGAAACAAACTCAGCTGCTACGACAGTAGGCAGCGCTAGAAATTCCGAATTCATGCATAGTCTCGCTAAAATAACACGCTCGCCGCCCCAAGCCCCGGCATAAAACGATACAATGCCCGGGGAAAAAAAAAATTGAAAGCCAGCCGCCGCGGTCTCGAAGAATCGTTTCCCCGAAGCCCGCGCGAGCCGTGCAGCATTAAATATGAAAATACCTAGACACGGCGAGCGAATAAAAAAAAGGGCAGGCCCACCTGCTCGGGGGCCCTCTCTCTCTCTCTCTCTCTCTCTCGTATATTCAATTTGCTCGCGCGAAATTCCGAAAAACAGCGCGCTGCAGGTGCCCATAAAAAAGGCAGCAAATTACAGCGCGCAAGGGGCCATCGGAAACACGCATGAGAGATCGTTTCTTTAATTTCCTCCGACGCGCCGTGCCGCGAGCCTTAATTCGACCTAGAGAGAGAGCCGAGGAGAGCTTCCCCGGCCGAAAAGAGAATGAGAAAAAGGCCGAAGCAGGAGAGAAAGCGGGAATCGGTGATCTTATCCGAGGCGCGCGCCTATATATATATATATGCCGGTGCGTGTCGCCGTTTCGTCCCTTGGCCGGATGAAATTACAGAGGGGGAAAAGATGAAGAAGCCGGGAGAGGCCCGATCGAGAGGACGGATAATTTCGGGCAAAAAGCGCGTCGATTCGTCCTTAATGATCCCCCCGTAGCCACACGAGAAATTGAGAATTTCGGGGAGAGAGAGAGAGAGATTGCCGTCGCGGTGACTTTGCGTATTGGCTCGGAACAGGTTGCACGCTGATTTTTCGATAGCGATGCGTTTTCTGACGGAGACTCGGCGGAGTGGCCGATTATCTATTGAAGCCGCTTTTTTGCAGCTGTTTATAGCAAGGTTTTTATTATCGAGCAGGATGAATTCTGTAAAAGGTTCATTATAGATGAAAAAAATGATGTTATGGCAGTCATTAACCTGATTGAAAGTAAGGAGTTAATCAACTACGTGAGATTATACATTGCTCGTTTTTGTGTATTGAAGGAAATTGATTTTTTAACGGAGTAAAATAATGGCAAACATGATGTTGTTAAGATGAAAAAAAAACCCTTTATGATGAAGTAGCTTGTTTTGCTCTTTTTAAACTCGTTTCTTGCAAAATTATGAAAAACAGAAGTTCTTAATCTGAAGTTTCTTAAATTACAAAGTAAATAAGCTTCTTTTTTTAATAAAAGTAACTTGATTAAGTGGGGGAAGACGATAAGAGTGTCTGATTTTTGAGAACTTAAATTTTTTTCGAATTAATTGTGCAATTATTTGTTTAATTTACGCAAGTACTTTTCTTTAATCTCTTTGAACATTATAAAAGATAGAATACAGATTTACTCGTTTCCCTTACAGAACTACAAAAAAAAAAAAAAAAAAAAATGCACAAAAAATTGGTTTTGTTCGAAAAAAGAATTTCCATTTTTCAACGGTGGCTAAAGCAAGCAAAACAATCGGGAGCTTCGAGTGCGTATACAAGAAAGGAAGAAAAAAAAGTTCCGAGCGTATACGGATTTAAAGGAAATAGGATAGGAGGATGTTGGCCGCTAGTTGGGTAGCCTCGAACTATCTTTCGTCTCGCGGAGGGACGAGAGAGCGAGGCGAAAGGGCATTGGACCTTCGCCTCTCTCGTCGAAGGCTTCTTTCTCTCTTTCTCTCGGTAGCCTCCTCGGCTGTTCAGGTAGAAATAGAGGAGCCGAGAAGCGAGGTAAATCGGTTTTCCGGACGAATCGAGCATTATTGCGGCACTTACTTCGGAATAACGCCCGGAGGTTGCGTCTTTTATTTATGATACTCCTCCTGCCTCCGCTGCGAAACTTTCAAACTTTCAAGGCAAATTGATTTACAAAAGGAGATGGATCCCCGACTCTAGATTGGATTCGAAGGATCATTAACGGCCTGAGCCGCCGCACTTTAGAGCCTATTATGCGGCTAATGTGAAAAATTCTTCTATTATTTTACCGTTTGAATCCACTCGCGCGTTCTTTTACAATAAGCTCAAGCGTTGAAACAATAAAGGCTGCTATTAACTCTGATAGAAATCTACCTTAGGGTTTACAGGTAGGAAACTGGTATAACTTTTCCCGAAGTAATTACTCTTATTGCATAGAATATATCTTGCGCGAAACTGAATTTCTTGACCCAGCAAAAGAAACCTCTCGAAATTCCGACTCTTCCCGGCTGATCGTCTCACTTTCGGGTAGTAAAGTAACGATTTTTCACCCTTCCAGATTTAAGCGACCAAAGCCCTTCTCTCCCTCGTCCACTCCCCCTCTCAACAACTATCTTGAGCGTTTCCTTAGTTAGGGAGATATTACGCGGAGAGAGAGAGTGAGTGAGGGGGGGAGGGAGAAAACGAGCATCAGCAGCGGCAGCAGCAGCAGCGGCTTGCGATTATCGTGCTCAATTTCGCTCCAATCGGCTAAGTGGATTGCCTGGCTGGCTCCTCCTGCTCTTTTTTTCGCCTACGCGCCGCCGCCGCCGCCGCCGCCGCAATCTCTCACGCGCGAGCTGCCGCTGCGCCTCGCGGGCCCTTTAAGTGCCCTCCCCCCCTCTGCGTACGCAGAGCCTCGCATGTCGATCGACGCTAAACGCTCGCGGGCCTTTTGTAAGAGCGCGTGCTTAATCGATCAGATTTTCCAGCGCCGAGTGCCTTCTAGATCGTTTCCTCCCCCGAGGCTTTTCCTCCGCTTTTTTCTCTCCCCGCTCGCCGAGGAGAGGCTTTTAATTCGCTGGCGCGCGGCTTTGCGCGCTTTTTTATCCGAGGATTTACTCGGCGTGGTTTCTTTCGCGGCGCGAGTCGCCGATCTGTCGAGAGCTCTGGGTTAATGATAATGCAGGCCGGATAGTTTTCTCTTTCTTGAAGACTTCTTTGTCCAGTTACGAAGGATAACAAAGTAGTCAGTTTTGAATTAAAGCTAACAGGATATGTTAAATGTAATATAACTCGGATAAATTGACCAGTTTAAATATTCTCTGTGATCACTAATTTTTTAAATTGTTAGAAACGTCCAACACCGCCTCATTTGCATTACTAATGAAATATTGTGCTTAAGCAGTAAAAAGCTGCGATTTCTCGACACACTTATGGACAATCGAGCAACAAACATTCAAAGCACTAAAATAGTCTATTACATATACAAAGGATACTTTCCTGCTACGTCAATAATAAGAAAATAAAATAGCGTAACCGTAAATTACATTTTGCAAACATAATCAATTTGAGCGTTAATCTTGGTCAGCTCAGGGTTAGCAGAACCGGTCTTTAGTACACAGCGACTGCAAGATTACGGTTCTATAAAAATATTAGAATTTCGAGGCATTCCAGGTACGCCAAGTGGAATTCTCTGTAATACCCGTGAAAAAATAAATTTCATATAAACAGCCGTACGGAATCGCTTGTACGCTAATAGCATTAACAAAATCGCCGGGGGGAAACAAGAAAAACCTGAAATTAAATTCTTATCGCCGAAAAAAAATGCGCGCGGACACTCTGAAAGGTAGATAGCGCGCGTTAAAATTATTCGAAATCTCTTTTCGCCGAGGAACACATGTTGAAATTATATCGCGGAATTAAATTTGTACCGCTCTTTATTATTGTCATTATGCGAAGCGGGCACGCATTGCGCGTGATTGAAGTAAAAACCGGTGAGGGAGAGGTTCGCCGAAAAATTGTTGGATTAACCAAAATATGAAAATAGCAAAAATTGAAAATGTTGCCTTATCTTTAAATGTTGATAATTAAACTTGAAATTATCGTGAATAAAATTTAAAAGTTGAAAAATTATTTTTGAAAAAATCAATAATTTTCCCTTCTTAAAAAAGTGATGAGCGGCCATGTTGAAGTATTTAAAGGCTTGATTTGATTGGTCAATATAGTTCGATTAGTTAAATCTTAACAGTTTTTACAATGCTGCATGAAAAATATTCGAATAAATTTTGAATTCATAACCTCAAAATTGAAAATTGAATTTTCTACATGGCAGTAATGAATTATAGATAAATAAAATTTTAAAAAATATGTTTGAAATTCGCATAAGGAATAAATTTCTAATATTTGTAATAAAATTGGAGCGCGCGGGGCGCGCCTGAATGTCGCTTATATCCTGCAAAAAGAAATGAAAGCTTTATTTCAATTTCTGTTTGAAATTTCAACCTAAATTATTAACGTTTAAAGACGAGGTTTATTATATACATTTTTATTTTTTACTCGACAATTCTGCTTATCTTCATACATTGGTATTCATAAACTTTTCCCAAAGTTGAATCGAATCCGTGAGCTCCGTCATGTAAGTAAAAGAAACGACAGTTAAAAAATAAACATTTTAATCGGAAAAGCATAAGGATTCATAAAATACTTTTTTTCATGAGCCAATATCATCAATTCGGCATAACGATGCCCCCTTATTACAACAATATCGAAAATTCACCCGCCGCAGTGCACAAAAAAATCGAGCGTCTCCCCGCTTTATTAAAAACCGCGCGGTAAGAGAACGGAGGCGAGATATACTCGTCCGCAATCCCGCTGAAAAAAGGGTCTCGAAAAACATTCGCCGCAAATAACACGTTATAAGAATCCCCGGTGATTCGCTTATCCGCTTGGCGGCTCGATTCGAAACTCAATTTCCGCGCTCCGTCATCGATTGACATTAAAAAGAAGCGCGAGCTCGCTGAATGTGCCGCGGTGCGTGTTATTCGCGCCCGGCGGAGCGTCGGCTCTCCTCTCGCGCGCAGATGTATGAAAAGAACAGGGGGAGTCGGGAATCTCGGCGCGAGTAAGCGGGACGATGCAAAACAGGTACCCGTATGAGCGGAGGTTATACATTAGGGGACAAAGGTATATATTACGGTATCGGCGTGGTTTATCTATTAATTAACTCGCTTGGAAAGATTTCGTCGCGGTTTACGTTATATTGATTTGAAATGAGACCTGCGATTCTTTGAAAGTATGACTTGAAAAATTTTTTTTTAAAAAGTGTACTTTTAGTACTTTGAAGATTAATTTATCACAAATGGTAAATAATTTTTTATTTTTTTCACAATAAATATAATATAGATAATTTAAAATACTCAAAATGTTAAAAAAACAATTCATTAATATAAATTTTCAAATAAATTATAATTTCTTTCTTTACTCGCCCAAAATAATTTCTCACTCGAGGAAAATACATTTAATATGATTCGCAAGCTCGGAAAAAAAACGACAGGCTATTCTTCCACACGCAGAAACTACAGCACTTCTAAAGAGCATCCGAGCCCGTCGCTCGGCAAAAAAACAAAGCCGCTACACAGTATATATCCCCTACCAGTTTCCCGCGCGGCATACACACTCGCCCCAAGATTGAAACATGCAAGTTGCATTATCGAATCTCCATCTATCTCTCCCTCCCTCCCTCTCTCTCCTTCCTCTTAACCATCCAACGCGAACAACAATCCGCATTTGCATATTCGAAGAAGGTAGTACTCGCGCTCACGGAGAGATGATCTGCTGCTACCTTCGCTCGCGGCGAAAGAAAAAGAGAAGCAGGAAGAGAGAGAGAGAGAGAGAGAGCGAGGATGCGCGTACGGGAAACCGGTAGACGCTGCAAAAAGAGGAGAGAGAGAGGGACTCGGGGGCTAATTATATTGACGAAAATTGCCGGCGAGGATTTTTTCGACATCGGCGACAACGGCGAGTCCTCGTTTTTTTTTCCGATTATGAGCGTTCCGCTCCGAGAGCCGAGGTATGCCGAGCGAGAATTTGTTCGCGAGAGCTTTTTCGGCGAGACGCTTGACGGATACGGCCTCGGGGGCCCGTATGATTTAGGCGCTCCTTCTTCTCGGGCAAAAACTAGACGAATTAGTCTTTTAATGACGGACCTTAATCTCGCTTAATCGATCGAGCGCAAATTCTTCAAATAGCATTAGCGCTACTTAACGCAGCGTCGGCTTATTAATTTGTACCTGCACCTCATGAATATTTCATTCGCTAATACGCGCGAGGGGCTTCCTTTTTGCTACAGGTATCTCCGATTTTACTTTTTCCGAGTTACATATTACATTTAAATTACTAAATTATGCACGTTACTTAACTATTCGAATTAAGCATCGCCGCGGCATTTAAGATTTTTGTGCGCGAACGTAACGGCGCATTCATTTTGCTCGATCGCTGGATTAGCGCGCTGAATTCGCGCGACGATAAGGCAACGTATTTAATTTAGTAATTTGTATTTTTATTCGCTTGTCTAAAGTGCGCGCGCGGTGGGAATTTTTATCGCGCGGCGAATATATGCTCTTTGCATTTTCATCCGATTTTACCGAGGTTGAATTTAAAAATATCGCGCGGAATGTGAGAATATTGCAAAATGGATTCTTAATTCGAGAAAATCTTTATATAGACGTCTTAAAACCCGATATCAAAATTGAATTTTATTCGAGTATTCCATTTTTAAATTTTCTTCACGACGGCAATCTTCATAAATAAACGGATTAAGATAAGTTTCAAAAGCTTTCATTCCCTTGAAGCTCAATTTCACTCTGATTAGACCGCAGAAGGACTCTGACTTTTTGGTCAGACTGATTTCATTCACCGGGGCGGAATCAATCCCGCGTAAATTGCCTTGCGGGAGAGTAAACAATCGCGGGGCATGAAAAATGCCGACGATCGGGGGAAGCCGAGAAAAAGATTTCAATTTCAAACGGTCTCGATTAGGGGCGTCGAAAAGGGAGAACGCGGTTCGTGCCGCGGCGCCGCGATCGCCTCGGTCGTAGCAGATAAATGAAGCTGGCCGGGGCGAGAGAGACCCGCGGGGAGAAAAAACGAACGCGCGAAGACGCAGCGAGGACTTTGGCTGACAGTTCGGTGAGAGAAGAAAGGAGGACGAGATAAGCGGGCTATCGAATATAAGCAGATTTCGACTGTGGCGAATGCAGTTTTACGGCTTGAGGTTTAATTATTCGGAGGCTGCAGATACTTTTGGAAGGATGCTCGCAAAAGAATATAGTATGTATACTAAAACGAAAAACTGGATACTCGAGCCTCGAGAAAACGTTGAACCCAAATAAGCCACGAAGAAGCTGGAATATGTTTTGTTCCTGAAATGAATTGCAAACTGCCCGCGACTTCCTCTCCCCCTCGGCTAAAAGGCCTCGTTACTCCCGGCGAGAGAAGTTTGACTGTTAGCGGCCGCGCAAAAAGAGAGAATCTCTCGTACGTCAGCACCTTGGAATTTGGCCGGTGGCGGGCCGTATACGACTCGCGCAACGTAATATCGCGTGCGAGGTAGAAGCCCAAGCAGCAGCCGCGAGAAGAAGCAGGGAGTCGCTCCCGCGCATCCTTTATGCCTTACGAATGAGCGATCGCCTCGCTCTTTGATATAAATCGCACGGCGCCCCGAGAGAGAGAGAGAGAGAGAGGGAGAGTCGATCGCGCCAGATGATTGTTCGAGATGCAAATCCCCCGAGAGATGCTCTGCTATTAAGAGGACGGCAGAGAAAGAGGCGATGAGAAGCCCCTGGAAATACGATACGTTTCGTTGGGCTTTTTCTTTCACCGGAGTGGGAGGGAAGGGAAGTGATGCGGCGGCGGCGGCGGCGGCGAGTGATGGGTTATGTCTGCTTCGATGGCCACGATAAACCGGATAGTGGATAAAAGCAAGCACGGCCGCATTGTTATTCCGGGCGCGCGCGCGCGCCTAAGAATTATATGGATTACCGAGTTTTTTCCACTTGTTTCCAGAGTGCCGATCCCCGAGTGGGTGGAAAAGATTACGCCGGGGAGGATGGCTTTTATTCCTAGATTACGTTTATTAAGGAAACTCTTTATTGGCCTATTCTTTTAAATAAACGCGGCCAATTGCTTTGATAAAAAGTGTACGATCTTCGAATTTGATTGAAAAATTATATGCTCGGCGCACTTCTACTGTAATAGTCGATCGCGGACTAATAATAGATTGTTCGTTCATTGTTTATCGTTTCTTTCGGGTAATAAACAATTGCCCTTTTTTCCGAATAGCGTTCAACTTGAATAAAGAAAATATTGGCTTACAGTTCGTTAGATAAAGAATATCGGAGGCACGGCAGCGCGAGGCGCTCTAGAAACACGATGCGCAATATTTTTTTCCCCTCCGGTTTATTTATGAATGGGTAGTTTCGGCGCGAGATGTGCTGAGTGATGGCTTGTCTGTTCCGATACGCGATAAAATGGTAGATAACGTTGCTCCATTGTTGCTGATAAAATAACACCGATGCTCTTGAAAATAGAGTTATTAGTTATTTTAAATCATCGATCTGAAAAGAGAAATACGCCAGCTGGAAGTGAGTTTGTGCAAGGCAACGTTTTTTTTTCTTTTTTTGGACGTTCGTTAAAAGTAGTTTGGCGTCTATTTTTATTACGTGTATTCAAAGGTCATGCAAAAATTGGACGAAAACAGTACTGTTATTGCAGAAGCAGTACATATAAGTAAAAAGTTCTTTTAATAGTCAATGCAAACGATTCAATAATGATTTTCAATTGCGGTTTTATTATCGAATCATTATTGATTTGTTATATCCACCAATAAACAGCAAATTGTACGTTTTGCTGTAGAAATTAACCCGAATTACAAATTTTCGATTGCATTTATAAGTTTATCATATATGAATACCAAAAGATCGAATAGAAAAAAAGATAAAATTTCAACGATCGCTTCTGCAGCAGTAAAAATCCAGACTTTCAATTACGTCTCAAGTGACTTGTTTCCCTAAAAATAGCAGCTGATGCTTGTTTACTTCCTCGAGGAGATAAACTCTATTGCTTCATTGCGAATCGCACACGTAACGAAATTCGCGGCGATAAGATACGCCCCCGATCCCCGGGTTTATGACTTTCGAACGTGCGAGAGGCAGAATATTCGCCGCGTGGCTGGAAATCACTTTTAACGGCGCAATGATTCATCGGAACGCAGAAATTTCAGTCATGCGCCTTATCTGCCTCTCTCTCTCTCTCTCTCTCTCTCTCTCGGTGCAAGACAACGAACGAGAGCCGGCGCGTCTTATCGCGACAATAAAAATCCATTACACACACAGCCCTCGGCGCCTTCGAAACACGCAATAAACAGAGAGAGAGAGAGAGAGAGAGAGAGCCGAGCTTCCTCGCGCGTAATTATCCGCGAAGAAAGTTTTAAGTTCAAGTTCAGCCCCCGCGAGAGAGAGAGAGAGAGAGCCGCGTGAGTAAGCACGCGAGCACGACGAGCTTATCGCCGCGCTCGTGAGAAAATTATTATTGTTATTATTTGTCGCGGCGATACGAGCAGTCGGGAGAGAGAGAGAGAGAGAGAGAGAGAGAGATACATCGCATTTCGCAGTTCCGGCTGCAATAATTCAGTCACGTCAGTTATCTCATTGTGGGAAATTCTAGCGGCTCGCGTATCGCACTCTAATTGTATTGTGTCAAAGGTACGGAGGACGGAGAGAGAGAGGGAGAGACACGGCGACGGGATATACGCGGAGCTTTTGTTAATGCGCGACGTTTCCGAAATCATAATACCATTGAGACTTTCTTTTTTGCTCTCTACTTCGTTTGGGTTATATAATGGTGCTGCTTTGATCTTGTTATTGAGTTAATACCTTTGACGCTGGATTTCGTTAATGCGCTGGAGCTTTCCGAGATACAAAAATGGAAAATAATTTGCTGCAATCGAAAAAGAATTGCAAAATTTGTACGCGTATCCGTTATTTATGGAACTGTTCAATTTACGCAATGCAATTAATGTTTTTAAATTTAAATGAATATTCGACGAAGATTACATTAATAAATTTACAATTTAATTATGGCGCAATGTAAAATGAACTTTAGTACATAATACATTTCTCGCTCAAATACTATTTTATTGCATTATAAATGAACTGAACTTCATTTCGATCTTAATTATACTTCGTTATTTTATTGAAAATTATTGCCAATAAATTTGAGAAGCTCATAAAAATTGTAACGATGTCAATAACAGAGAAAAATCCCCCAAAAAATTCGAATAAACATTCTCGAAAAAGAATAAAAAAAAAAAAAATCTCTCCACAGACAGCCATCAGCGGCGATGACATAACAATAATCCGTCCGTCGGAAAGTTTTCGCCGGCCATAAGGCAGCCGACGCCGACTGGCGCTCTTTCGCCAGAAAAATATGACGTATTATCCTCCCCCAGCCCTTTGGCAAATAACGCCTGCTTTCCGCCCGCGATAATCGCATTGTCCCGTTAAACGATAGTGCAAATAATTGGAATTAGGATAATATTATTGCGGCCGGACGACTCGCGCGTATTTACCTGGCCGAGCGCCTCCTCGGGCTTTGTTCCTCTCCCGGCGCAGCTCGGCGCGCGCGCGAAAGTGGGCAAATACGCCGCTCTGCGGGAGCGAGATAGCAGCAGCAGCCGCCGCCGCCGCCGCCGCCGCGTGTGTGAGCTTCTGGAAAAGCAGGCAACTGTGCCCGGGGATTGCCAATTAGCTATTCATTCGGCGAATTTCCAACGTCCGACCTCCTTATCGCGCCGACTGGCGAGAGAGCCCGCCGTTTATTTTCCCGCCAGGAGGCAGAGTGAGACACGGCCCGAGGAGGCTTATAATTAGCGCCGAGAGCTCTCTGCCCTCGCGGTCGCCGAATGAAGCCGGCTCGTTAATGTATCGGCCTGTAAGCGCCCCGGTTAATTAAGCAAAAATTAGGAGATGCCGCCGCTGCCGATACGCGCGATAGAGCTTTTCATTCGCTTGCGGAATTTCTGCCGGTTATTATTGTTTACCGGCCTTCGGATTAAAATGGTAAATATAGGAGAGAGAGAGAGAGAGAGAGAGAGAGAGAACTATATCCCGGGCGCTTATAAAATTTCAAACCGAGGATAAACTTTAAACTGGAGCTAGTAAAATAAACAGTGCGCTTCTTTTAATATGGGATGCATACCAGCCTTCAGCGCTTTCAGTATAATCGACTCTAACGCTTGCATCGTAATCGTTTGGGATTTAAGTTTGATTTTACGTTTAATCAGTTTTAGGATCTTGAACTACTTCGCTTTATTCGGATGTATTATTACGGCGGCGATAAAATAAATTACCAATAATTCTTAGGCAAAACTATCTGCACTGAAATGTATCGTAAGTGAATATCTGCATTGAAGATTACTTTTATTTGATTACACACAATAAAGCTTTACAGCATCGATTCTTATTTTTATGTGCAAACAAAATGAATATTCGATCATTTATTTTCGTGTACAAACAGAAGTTGTTCAAATGGAAACTTTAACTTCCCAATTATTTATAAAATGTCAATTTTTATTTTAATAAATAAACTATTAGTTCAAAAGTTTATTTTTTCCTTTAACTAAATCGAACATTCGAATATTTATCAAAATTATTACCAAGTCATACAGTCGTGGTTTATATATAATAAATCGCGCTAAAAAATTTAGATGATTAACAGCAAAACCGCAATAGCGCCCGCCAACCCCCATGCCGATGTAACAAACGTCCAATCCCGGCAAAAAAGCGCAAAGAATGCGAAGCAATGAGCGAGAGACAAATCACAGTGCGGTGGAAAGGGCCAAATGAAAAAGTCCGGGAGAGCGAGGCGAATGCGCCTCGGAAAGGGTTGCTGCACCGCCGCCTAAGTATTCAATTACAGAATTTGCAGCTAATAAATATATTTCTCCCTTTCATTGCGCGCGGGGCCCTGTGTCTTCCTTGCTTTTTTTTTCACGAGCGCCGCAAGGGCGCGCAAGGTTTTGTCGAACGGCCCCGGCGTGATTTAGGGCTTCTAATAAAACAGCGAATTTATTCGGCATGACGGTTTTTCAGCGGCGTTTCATGCCGAAGCCCGGTGGGCGGAGACGACGATTGATGGCTTTTAATTTGAAGGTGTAAAAAGGGTGAAATTGAGACGTTCCGTATAGCCCCGGCGGACAATAATTTTTGACGTTTGTTTGCCTCGCGCCGGTAAAACAATTTCGAAATTGACGTCATAATTCGTGGGTGTCGTTAGCGGGGCTCGAAATTGCATTCTTTTAGACCCCTCTGATTTCGAGTGGATATTAAACGATCTATATACCAACGCACATTTCCGACTTTTGTTGAAGCATAAATATCTCTTTACTTTTGACGCTTGAATTACGAATGATTAATATAGCATTATTTTTAGCGACCCCAAATAAAAAGACCCGAGTGTGCACTTGGTTTTTAAAGCTAACCGAATAAACTACTCATTAGTCGGGCGATCCATAATTCATGCGCGGGTCAATCAGAAATGAAGCGTGAAATAAAGCAGTCATTAAAATCATCAATCTCCCTCGATTTTTATCCGCATTCCTCCCACCACCCCCTTCCACCGTCCATTATCTCCTTAACTCGCTCATTCAATTTTATCATCCATTTCGCTTAATTGTCCCTCCCCCTCCGGCTCCTCCGCTCCGCAGCCTCCTCCTCGATTTTATTTTCCATTTGGCTCGATTCTCCGTACATCCTTGACGGCTAGACGTCTAAGCATTATTTACGGGCCGGTCTCCCTTTGTGCGCGCGCGCGGCTTGCCGCGTGCGTTTATATGCGCAATTGAAAGGCAGGCGGCGGTACGAGCCGCCGCGCGCTCAGCGTAAACAGCCGTACGAGTGTTTAACGCTTGGTGTCGCCTCGTCTGTTGCAGGATGCAGGGTGGTGGTGCGGCGTGTCTGAAGGGGAGGTTCGCCGCCGCCCCGATGACGGCGACGGCGATTGCTTCTCCGCTGCTGCTGATGCTTCTGCTGACGATGCTGCCCGGCGCCAGAGCAAACGGTGAGTCAACTTCCTTTTAATCTTTCCTCGGTCCTGGGCTTCCTGATAAGGCGACACTTTTTCTTGCCGTTCTTTTTATTGAAGTTTCGACTTTGAATTTTATTTTTTTGCTTTTGGGTTAATTGTAATGAATAAACGTTGATGTTCCGGTCGGTTGCACTTTAATAATATGTACATTGATAATTTAATTTTTTTAAAGATTTTAAATATGGTAGTGTATTCTTCTATGCGACTGGCAAAATAATAGGCTCGTTACATGGATGAAATAGAAAAACTTTTTAATTTGAATAATTTACAGAAAATTTCAACATAATAACTTTTTTAAGTTATTTTTTTTAAGTAATCCACGCAGCTTATGATTAAATACTTATAGTTTAAACATTTATTCAAAACGACGAAATACGAGAGTTTTGAACTTCACTGCAAAATTATCCATAAAATCTGCGCAGTGTAAATCGCGTAATACTCAAGTGGTAGCGACGCCGAGTACTATCTCTCACTCTCCTTCTCGCTCTTCGGAGTTTCTTCGCTGCGTAGAAGGCAAAGAGAACGAGAGAGAGAGAAAGCGGCCTCTTTGGTGCAACTCGGGGGAGCCGAATGTAATTGCGAGTGCGTCGAGCGAGAGAAAGAGAGAGAGAGAGAGAATATGGGGAGAGATTAACTCGTGAGACTCGGCTTCGGTCTTTAATGAGGGTAGCGAAAGAAGCGTGGGAGAGAGGGATTTTTGAAACTTTGTTTCGCGGATTATCGGACGCGATAATGTGCGCGGCTTTCGAGAAGTGCCGCTGCCGCTGCTCTCTCTCTCTCTCGAGCCGAGGAGAGCCGTTTTTGCAATTAGCGCGCGGCGAATTCGACAAGCCGGAATTCGATTCGAACGACCCCGAACGCCTGTAATTCGGCTTTTTTTTTTAAGCTTCTTCTCGATATTTCCGCCGAATAAAATGTAATCGCATTTATTGCGAAATTACAGATTTGACGATTTCACGAGCTCTCGTTCAACGTTATATGTGAAAACATTCCCCGGGGAGAAAAATAAAAACTCTTTTATTAAAATAAAATCCAGCCTGAAAGTTTCCTCTCCGGATCAAAACCGCTCGTCTCTGGCTTTGACTGTTAAGCAACTTTTCCCAGGCGGAATCGCCTTTGCACATAAAAAGCCGCGCTCCCTGCCCCCGCGCAGCCCTCGCATAATTTCCCGGGGTTTCTCGTCTCATCTTCTCCTTCCGCGTGAGCGAGCCCTTAGGCCCCGCGCGCTCACTTTTCCGCCAGCGGCGGCGCGGCCGTTGTAACACAATAGGCAGCCGCCCCCCCCTGCGGCTCCAAAATTTCAACGGCGGCATTTCGATAATTCGTTTACGTAGGCCCGCCCCCTCCCTTCCGCGAGTATCGATCCGTTTCTTTCCACACCCCCCCTCCCCCCCCTTTACCC
>UCOM01002501.1:0-25651 GCA_900474385.1 Ormyrus pomaceus | reverse complement strand
GTATAAAGTCGGGTAAAATTTTATAATAAACATTCGTTAAAGGGAGACTTAAAACCTATAGTTATTATATTAAAAAATTCAAAAAATAAATAAAATTAAAATTAAATTTATGGCTGTTACAGGCTTTGTCGTAAATGGTTTAAATGATATTGTTATTTAGCAGAATATTAGGAGAAAAATCCCACAATTCTAATCGCCTTAGAAAGGATGGTAATAGTACATTGTGCAAACCGAGACAGAGACAAATGCTGAAACCTCACCCGAGTTTGAAATAGCTTATGCTTCCCGTGTGTTACGCACAGTGTTTTTTTCAACGAAGACATAAAAAGCCCTCTTTTGGTGTTAAAAAGTTTGATCTTGCATTTCAAAACGTGCACAGAAATCGTAAAAAAATAGTTTAAAACAGAGAAAAAAAAAAAAATTTTTTTTTTAAATCTTAAAAATTAAAAAAAAGTGACTTTTTTCCTCTGTAAGCCCCGCTTGTAAGCGGGGTAAAAATTTATTACTCCCTTCTTGAACAAACAATTTTGTCAAACGCTCGATTTTCTACGCTACTTTCTAGCGTGAAATGAGGGCCATTTCATGCCTGAGTTGGGAAAAGGTACAATAAATTCTAGTTTATATACATATTTAAAAGTAATTAAGCGAGGAAATAATGCCTGAGTATATAAAGTAAGTAAACGGTGGATTTTAGCACTAAAAAATGTTTCAAATAATTTTTTTTTTTTAAATTCGTTTTAAGAAATATAAATAACAATCTTTATTAGAATGGTTTTAATAGTTCATTTTGTTCGTATAAATTATAATTTTTTGTATCTTAAGAGATAGAAATCAAATAATCCTCATGAAAAGAATTACCTCTTTTTTGTACCATTAAATTTATATAAAGTATAAATTTATCATTTCAACCCATTAATTATCAAAAGAAACATGTAAAATGAAAATTTTTCTAACAGGTGTTTCGCTAATTAAATTGTCGACCTTGAAATTTCTTAATCGCATTTAAAAGTTTGATATTTAAATTATTTTTCATGAAAATTTCATAAACATTAGAATTTTTATTAGGGTTGTACGCAATCGTACGTTCTTATCTGGGAGCACCCCTTAACACTGGCATCACTATATGGCTCGTGGTAACGGAGTGTTTTAGTGTGAGCGTAGACCGGCAGTCGGTAAGTTTCGTGCAGAATGTACGTGTTGTGTTTATAAACCTAACATTTTACTTTTTTGCACACGATTGTTAAGTAGTACAACAAAATATACAAAATGGTAAGAAAATATACTTAATAAAATTTTAATTTAGAAAGCCATTTTATTTATGATTATATTTCTTTTTCAGTTACCATTATCTTTATTACGTACTGCACAAAATCATCCTATGGTGAGTTTCTAACCTAAATATTTTTTCTTTATTTTATAACTTTTCCTTTACTAATTAATACTTATATGTTTACAGTTAGTAGAACTAAAAAATGGGGAAACTTACAATGGACATTTAGTTAGTTGTGATAATTGGATGAATATTAACTTACGAGAAGTTATTTGCACTTCAAGAGTAAGTTTAAAAAATTAGAATTTTTAGAGATATTATAAGTATTTTATAAATATTTTCTGATCATCAGTTTATTATTGCATATATTTTCTTAATTGCATATTGAGTTGCAATAATAATATTGTATACTAAAATTTTAGTTTAAATTAAGTAATATAATTGATTACCATTCCTATTTAATTAATCATTTTTAGGATGGTGATAAATTCTGGAGAATGCCAGAATGCTACATCAGGGGCAGCACAATTAAGTATTTACGAATACCAGATGAAGTTATTGATATGGTTAAAGAAGATGTTCAGATGAAATCGAGGGGTCGTGGTGAAATGAAAGGCAGAGGTGGACAAAACCAAAGAGGAGGTCGTGGTGGTGGAAGAGGTATAAATAGTTTTTACCTTTATCAAAGATTCCTTTTATTAAAAAATAAATTTAATCGATTTTAAAGTACATAAAATCTAATTTTAAAATTTAACATATTTTAGATAAAGCATAATTTATATAAAATATTTTCTAATTTTTAGGCACATTTGGTGGTCGAGGAGGTAGAGGACCTGTACCTATGGGTCGTGGAGGAGGCAATCCAGGAAACAAAAACAAAAAGTTAAATTAATTAATATAATAACTAGTATTAATTCTGTATAATATAATTAAGCAAAGAAATACAACTTTCTTTTTTGTAATAAACTTTTAACCGAAAATTTTTTTTATTATTCCTTTTTAAAAATAAGCGGTAAAGTTTATAATGCTCGGATGACCAATACGGTTCGAACGAATTTCAAGTTTGAACCAATGAGAGATGAGTTTTAGGAAGAAAACCTTACCGCGTTGTGCTAAGTTGAGTACGTTCGTTTGAACTAGAAATGACGACGTCTATCCTTGTTCGTTGCATAAAGTTATACAGGAAAGCCCGAATCCAGTGTTCGCGAGCACATGCAAAACCGCGATCGCACCTGAATTGTAGGTGTCGTGTTAGTCGATTTCAACTTCCGTTGACCCTTAGCACCCTTAATATGGCGGAGCGGTCAATGGTATCCATCAGCATAGAACAATTAAAGTCTTTTTAATTAAAAAAAACTATAAGAACCAGCAGAAGCTTGAGCGGGACCGGTGAGCGTGAGTCGTCTACTGGTGCAAGTAAAGCTTTGCCGCTCAGAACTGGAGCAGAGTGTCAAGCGAGGTGACCGTTTTTCCCTGAACGTTTTGCGAATTGTAAGCAGAGGTAAGGGAGCTCAAAGCGGAGAGAGATAGTATTCGAGACGGGACTCTTCAACGCGTGTGATAGGACCACCGGCAGCGGCATTGAGTCGGAAGAGAAACGACATCGGCGAACCGTGGATTCGCCGTTGTTAATCATGAAACTCGTCGATAACGTGGTGCGGAGCTTTAAAGTGGCGAAAATTTTTCGCGAGAACTCGGACCGCATTAACAGTATCGACTTCTCAATGACCGGCGACACGCTTATATCCTGCTCGGAGGATGATCAGATCGTCATCTATGACTGCGAAAAGGGCACTCAAATGCGTACTGTTAATTCCAAGAAGTATGGCGTCGATCTCATACACTTCACGCACGCGAAAAATACAGCGATCCACAGCAGTACAAAGATCGACGATACGATTCGTTACTTAAGCCTTCACGATAATAAATACATACGTTATTTCCCAGGTCACACGAAAAAGGTCGTCTCACTCTGTATCAGTCCCATTGAAGACACATTTCTTTCGGGTTCCCTGGACAAAACTTTAAGATTGTGGGATTTGAGATCACCAAACTGCCATGGAGTTATGAATGTCTCTGGGCGACCGGTAGCTGCTTATGATCCAGAAGGCCTGATTTTTGCTGCTGGTGTAAATTCTGAATCCATCAAACTATATGATCTGCGTAGTTTTGATAAAGGACCATTTACTAATTTCAAGCTCTCCCAGGAAAAAGAATGTGACTGGACAGGATTAAAATTCAGTAGAGATGGAAAAACCATTTTAATATCTACCAATGGAAGTATTATAAGACTTATAGATGCCTTTCATGGCACGCCACTACAAACATTTACAGGTCATCTGAATAATAAAGGAATTCCTATTGAGGCCAGTTTTAGTCCAGATTCACAGTTTGTATTTAGTGGCTCCACAGATGGAAGAATTCATGTGTGGAATGCTGATACTGGTTACAAAGTTTGTGTTCTTAACGGTGATCATCCTGCACCAGTTCAGTGTGTGCAGTTTAATCCTAAGTATATGATGTTAGCATCTGCTTGCACTAATATGGCCTTTTGGTTGCCAACAGTAGACGATATGTCTTAAGATGTCAAAGAAGAATGAAGAAATATACATTAAGATTCAAATTTAACAGTAGGAAAATCGAATTAAATGAACCAAGGAATAGTCAATTTCATTAGAACGTCACCATCTATACAAAAGGTTCATCAACGGAAGATTTTACTTTATGTTTTTGTCGCGATGATTATATTCTAGTGACAATATGAACACTACTAAAAGTAATAGCATTGTTGTGCCACAATATTATATTTACAAGTGGCTAGATTTTTTACTTTAGCCGACTAAATGTTGACTAAACACTAAAGTATTTGAATATGTCGTCCACGAGAGGTTATTCCCTACAAATCTATGATTGATAACTTTTATATCATTTCATAGTCATTTTGTTATATGTACAATGTACACAGGCTTATTGTCTCATAATTACAGTTAGCTTATCATACCAAGTTTTCAGCATTTCATAGCATAGCATTTCATTTATATTAACAGAACTTTCAAACCTATTTTGTATGATGCACTTGAACAATTTTAACTTATTATAAAATATGTATTTTTAATAATTTAAAACTTTGATATTGGGTTAAAAAATCCTATATTTTATCAAATTAATTTCATTTTTGTATATTGTAATTGCATTTCTTACACATTTCTTACAGTGTAAAGTAAATCTGATTGTAAATTAAAAAGGTAAACAAATTTTTAATAATAATGCTTAGGTACATAATTATTTAATTTTTGTAATACTTTTAAATTATTTTTATTTCATTTTTTAATAAATGTAGACAATGTAGCCTTGTGCGCCAGATGTTTGATAAAGAAATGTTATAGCTGTTTCTCATATTGAACAGAAAATAAGCTTCCTTATTACATGTGGTGTGAACAAAAAATATACTACTGTAACTTCATCAGTCAAGTAAACTGTTTTAATCAGTATACAGAACAATGGTAGCACCACACTTTCCATGAAATTCCATAATGATTATATTGTAAACTATGTATAAGGTAGCACTATAATTTTCGTCCTGATGACATGTGTGATAGACTTTTGCGTTTGTCAAGGTGTAACTTGTTTGTAAGCAACTGAGCGTGTGTGAATGTTCTCTGTAAAATAGTATTTTTATAACAAAATAAAAACAAATTGTGGAGTGTAGTTGTAATTATAATTATTAATTGATAAACGTGTTCGACGTCGCACAAGGCTCACTCACTGTCATCAAGAGGGAACTGTAAAAAAATTGTCAAATTGACGATCCAAAAAGCTTTTTTTTACATGAAAAATAGTATCTCGATATAAATAAGTTCCATTAAATACTGTGTGTAAATTATATCTGGACATTATACTGCCAGCAATCAAGTGATATAATCTTCAAAATAATTTATACTATAAATGAAATTTCTGTTAAATTTATTTCTCGCTTATTATTTGATCTCAAAATTCATGCATAATTAAAAATAATAAATTAAATTACAAACTTCCAATGTTTTAGAAAGAAAATATTATATAAATATGTTATTGTGAATAAAACTAATTGCGTATATAATTTAAAAGAATTACAAGAAAATTATTGACTGTTTTGGATACTTTAAAATTTTCAGAATAAATAACAATCAATCCTGTCACTTCTTTAATATTTGTAAAAGCAAAAAAATGTATTCAATTTTTTGTTTATTAATGCGTGACGAATTTATTCGCAATCAAACTCTTAATAAAACGTCTTTTTTGTACACCTTACACAGTGTTTTTTTACAACCTTTATTTTTTTATGTTTAAGTTAGATTTTATAATTTTTTATTTAAGAACTTGTAAAATTTTTTATAATCATAATTGATTTGTTATTAAAAAGATATTTAAAATAACTTAACATTGTGTTATAATATATTTTTTAATCTGTAAGTTTTTTTAATAATATTAACTATAATTTATGTACATTATATTCACAAACAAAATTGCTAATGTCATACTTTTACAAAGCAATAACACTTAATCTGTTTATATTTATAATTTTCCTGAGTCTTCATTTGCATCATCGGGATCATTCAATGTTTGGACGTGATATAATTTTTTTTCTTCTGCTGAAATTGATGTTGGAGCACCTGACATTAGATCATATCCCTCCATAGTTTTTGGAAAGGCTATTACTTCACGAATACTAGATGTTCCACAAATCATAGAAATGTAACGATCTAACCCTGAATATTAAAATGTTTATCAGTTTTAGATTTCATTAAATTAAATTAATATTAACGTTACCTAACGCAATACCGCCGTGAGGAGGAGCACCGCAACTTAAAGCTTCTAACATATAATACATTTCAGATGAATCAATATTTAACATTTGGAAAATTTGCTCTTGAAGTGCTTTTTCATGAATACGTATTGAACCACCTCCAATTTCTGATCCATTCAAAACAATATCGTACTGTAATCCTCGAACCTTCAAAATGTGAATATTTTATTAACAAAATAATTTATGTTAAAATAAATTTTAATCAAAATTGTTTAGGCCGATTAAACGCCTCGTTACAATATAAAAAATTAAATACCTTTTGAGGGTTGGTAAGTAAAAATTGAATGTCTTCAGGGTGCGGTTGAGTAAAAGGATGATGAGTAGTTTCCACTTTAGTTTCTTTGTTAATTGTAAATAAAGGAAAATCATATATCCATACAAATTTGTAACCAGGTGTTCTAACTTTTACATTTTGTTGTTCTAAAATGTTTGCAAATTCAACTCGAATCCTTCCTAGAAGTTGCCTCTAAATGCAGAAATTTTTTAACATAAAGTAAAAGTTTCCAAAAAGTAAAATATAGGTTTTACAGACAAAAAAAATTGTAGAAAATTAATAAATTTTATAATGCACCAATACCTACATTGACTAGATTGTGGAATAATCTTCCAATTGAATATAAATTGACAACAAATTGCGTTACATTTAAATTTATTTATGGACTATTACTCAAATTCTACTAGTGACTTAATATAAATACAAATCATTTTGTATAAATACAAATTATTTTGTATTTATATTGTAAAGGATTTAATGTCCTTAAAAGGATACTATCCTCAAGTTGTACTTTAAAGGATATTATCCTAGAGCATTTAATAAAATATTATTAAAAATGATATATAAAGATGAGTAATACAATGATGATGATGATAATGATTAAAAATTAAATTTTACTTACAGCATTTGACTTAGATCCATACGTTAAAAATAAAACATCTCCTGTTTTTAAATCAAGATTGTCTACAATATTTTTCCTGGCTGATTTTGATAACAATTTACTCAACTCATCTAAAGTAGGATTTGATATTTTTAATTGGATTAATGTTACATCTTCAAATAATTGTTTTGAAAGTTTCTTCATGCTCTCTACTGTTGATTTAGTTAAAAATTCCTAAAATAAAAATTTATTGATTACTATTATATAATATTTTTAGATTAAGTATTTAGAATATTTAATTACTTGTTTTTCACAGAATGCAGTTGCATAAACATCAAAAGTTTTGTCAAATTTATCATCATTATGTTTTATGATATTTGATATGTTATGAATCTGTAAGTAACAAAATACTATCAATTATTTCAAAAGAAACATTAAGAAATTGTAATTTATTTACTGTTCCAGGAATTCTTAAATCTGGACTGTCAGAGCCATAAGATTCCATGGCTTCTTCATAAGTTAATCTTTTAAATGGTGCTTTTAATTTCCCTAATGATTCAGGCCAACTAGAGATTATTAATTCCTCTGTCATATTCATTACATCTTCACGATTAACAAATGACATTTCTATATCTAACTGAAAAATTGAAATAAAATTATAAATCTTTTAAAACTTTGTATGTAAGCATATAAGTTTAAAGCAATTTAGAACATACTTGTGTAAATTCAGGCTGTCTATCATTTCTTGCACCTTCATCTCGGTAACATTGAGCAAATTGAAAATACCTATCAATTCCACCAATCATAAGAAGTTGTTTAAACTGTTGTGGACTTTGAACAAGAGAATAAAACTTTCCAGCAAATCTTGTCGGAACAACAAATTCTTGTGCACCCTGCAATTACAATAATTGATTTTACAGATATATTTTAACAGAATAATTACAGTTTAAAACAGATATATAATTTACAAACTCCTGGAGTTTTTCTAAATAATGTTGGTGTAGCAACATCAACAAATCCACACTCATTGACAAGGAATTCTCTCATTTTCATTGTTACCCATGATCTTATCCTCAAATTTCTTTGTAACTCAGGAAATCTAATTGCCAAATATCTATACTTCATTTGAAGAAATTCTTTTGCTTTATTATAATTTCTTATGTGAAAAGGCAGCTGCTGTGTTACAAGATTAAGAATTTCTAATGATTCCACTTTAACTTCAATATCACCAGTTTTCATTTTTTGATTACATTGTCCCTTTGGCCTTGATATTACTCTTCCACTTATACTTAAAACAGATTCACATTCTAAATTTTGCAATTTTTGCAAAATATCAGGCTTCTGAAAAATATGAAATATTGTACATTAATATTTTATCTTTTAATATTATGGCACTGTTGGTATATATTACTTTCTCATCAAGTATACATTGAGTTGAACCATAAGAATCACGTAAAATAATGAATTTTCTCATTCTCTGAAACTCTAACCACCCACACAGTTGTACACTTTCACCAATGTTATTCATTGTTAATTCTCCACAAGTGTGTGTCCTATTTGTAAATTTGTTTACTGGTTCAAGTTTTTCTTTTTGTTTGAGTTTTACCATTGGTAAAGGCATTTGTTGATGGTGCAATTTTGAACAAGGAACAAACCGATGTTGTAAGCACTGAAAAATATTAATGTTTTTATTTATCTCTATAATATATTTTGCAAATCCGAATTAAAAAAGTTAGTGAAATATTTTACTTTAGAAAATTTAATATTAATTCTTTTATATTTTAAACTTTGATGACATAAATTGCGCAAAATTCTGCTTGGAAACATTTTTTAAAATTAAATTAATTAAAAGAAAGATATTAAGTTTTAAATATCTTTATTTTTATAGTACACCGACAATTATTAATGGTGTACTAACTGCTCTTGCTTGCGAATTGAAATATCAGGTTATGTTATTTTCTTGTTTCTTTTTTATATTGGTATAAAAGGCTAGTTATTTTTCTTCTTTATAGTGTTTGTTGGCAGTCTGCAATTCAAACAGTGAAGGGCAGCGCTAGAGCCGCTTGACTTCGATTTAAAATACGCAACACTTTGAATTCGCAAATGATTTTAACGATATTTTTTTTAAATCCTTAATTGATGATTTAATTTTTTAATAAGTGTATATTAATTTAATACTGTATTATTTTGTAGGTCTTGACATAATCTTTATTTTTTATTTTTTCTCCAACAATGCAAATACAAAAAAAGTGGAAACATAAAAAAGCTTATAATGTAAAAGTAACACATAAAGTGACAGGATTTCAAAAATTATTAAATGGTAGGTTAAACGAATACTTTATCTATAATAAGTGAATAATTCTATTCTAAATTACAATAAATTGTCCACTTTTACAGATGCAAAATCTTTTTATCTTCAGGCATTGCTAATACAACTGCGAGAGACTTTGGAAACGTCCAAAGAAATTTCGAATACTTGGGACACGGCCTGCTGACAACAATCGTTAGCTATACCAGCAGTGCTTGCGGAGCTGACACAACTGTCGATTTCTGAGTAGCCGCTTTCAGTTGCTGACCTCAACGATAGTCTTGCGTCTTCTAGACATTGCCTTGCAGCGGTGGTGCCTTTTGCATTTGCACTCGACTAAAATTCAAAATTGTTCTTTAATATTTAAATTCACTGGTTTAAAGTTTTAATTAATGGAGGTGAAGTGAATTTATTTTGAAATTGAATAAATAAAACTGGAATTATGTTTCAATTATGTTAGTACATATTGTTGTAAAATCCCATAATGTGTATAACTAAAAAAGAAAAAGATTTACTTACTGAAATTCTGGCTAAGTTACTATTAACAATGGTATTAACTTGCAGCATGTGATTTATTTTGATGTCTGGCCTCCAATTTGAAGAAGCCGAAGTACTCTATAAAAATTCATATAATTTGTTCGATTTAATAATATATTAAATTAAAATTAACAAAAAATTTAATTATTTATATTATTTTTTTAAAATATTGCGCAAAATAACGTAAAATTATAAAAAAAAGTTTTTTAAACAATAAAAATGAGATAATTTAAATTAACAAAGATAATTAAATGAACTAAAATAAAATCCTTTCGATGAATAAAATATGTTATTTTAATTTTCATCACTTTTTATATTAACTTACATCTAATACAGTGCCAAGCACCAAGAGAGCAACAAGTGCGTAGATTTTCATCATTTTAATTATGAACAACGTTGTACTTTGCGATCCAAACTGGTAAAACTAGAAGGAAAACGATACTATATAAATTCTCTGCCCCGCGTGATGACTCTTGATTTAAAAAGAGAAGACAAATAAATGCTCGGCGGGGAACCCCCGTTTTTCTTTTAGCTTAAGCTATTCTAGAAAAAAGCGAGGTGTTCCTCGTATATATAGATATAAAAACAATGTATTTTCAGTGCTCCTGTTCCTGTTCCTTTTTGACTGTACCAGCCCTTATTCGGAGTTGAATGAAAAGTATTGCAGTCTAAATTTGACAAATATATGCGTCAAAGAATTAAAAATATAATGAAATTTTAATATTGTACTGCAGTAATATTGTATTGCATATTTTAGTTCTATAGGACGTAAAAGTCGAGGAAGAGTCGACTGAAAAAGTCGAGAAGTAGTCTGATATTTTTTTTATACCGTCAGTAGGAAAAGTTCCAGCTATGGTCAACCGTTCGACTAGACTTTTTTTTTATTGCGGTAGAAGTAAGTGTCAGGTATAAACTGGCTGCGGGAAATTCCTATTTTAGGTCTCCTTAAAATTTCTAAAAGCATTCAGGGTTAGTCTTTAGTTGGTGACTGTCGTTCGCTGGGAAAAGAAGAAAAAACGTGGTTAAGACACGACTGAATTCGTAGATAGTTTTCTACATTAAATCGAAATTTTTAATTTCACTCACAAACCGTTGACGCTTGCTACATAATTTGCGTCCCAAGTTATCGTTGATCTATGTGTAAGACTACAAATTTTTTTTATATTCTTATTTTACTCCACGCCAGCAAAATATATTAAAAAAAAAAAAAAAAAAAAATCGCAAGGTATGGTTTGAGCACATAAGAATCGTGCATTTAAATATTGTATACACTTTCTTGCCGTGAAATTTATGTGCATGATTATTATGTGCATAAACCATACCGTGCCGGCTAAATTGTGCATAATTAAAACGTGTACAATTCTTATGTGTATGAACAAACCGTTTCGTCAAGCCTAACTAAATAATTTTCAATTATTTGAAATCTATAATACATTTTATTCTTAATTTCTTACTACGTCTAAAAAATTATAATAAAGATCATAATTAATGATTTTACAATAAGAAATATCAATTAAACTTGGAAATTACACTTTAGACAATATTTAACTACATTTTCCTAACGCAAAATTAACGAAGACATTCTTTTACAAGATTATCTTTAACTCTCACCTATAATAAAAACCATTCAAACGCTAGTTAACTTATCAGGGGGTCATGCAAAGTTCTATAAATTTACTTGAAGTGACTAGTATACGGGTTTTCGTCAAAGATTATATAAAAAACAGATCAGTACAGCTTGTATAATTGTTTAAAATTTAAGAATATATTTAAAAATCCATTGCATTCAATAAACTTCTTTATCGGTCAAATGAGATTAAATAAATTGTGCTTAATTAAAATGTACAATTCTTAAATTTGCAGATAGAGTGACCGTAAAGTACAACTTTACAAATATGTATGCACTTTATGGCTACCCTATCTTAAAATATCGTTCGGTATACGTGCGACAAGTGATTATCGATTTACGGAAATGATAGATGATCGAGCGAACTCACACTCCTGCGGGAGTCAACTTTTGCGCACTTATATTGAAATATACTATAAATAGATTTTGTAATTTATTTTTGTATTTTTTTATCAATGATAATATTTAAAAAAGTAATTTTAAAGTTTTTGTTTGTACTGAAAGTAACTAATCAACAATAAACATAATAAAAGTATTAATTGCAATATGTTAAATTAGTAATTCAAAATTGCATTATTTAATAATGATATATTATAGTTGAATTATTAAGTAGATGCTACTAAAATTTAATAATTAAACTTTTACTACTTTTTGAAAAATTAAACAGACATGGCTTAATTAAAATTAAATGTAAATGTGGAAATTAAAATTTTTTTCTAGTTAGTTCAAGTCAGATACATATAATTATTGCAATAGGTATATACTAAAATACAAGCGGTAGCATATATTCGACACGTATAATGTGTTTCTAAGAAGCAGTAAAACGAGAAGTATTAAATTTTTATTTTTTAAATTTGGATAAATATAAATTAATGCAATTAATTCTGATATGTAGATGTTAGTAAGGTAAATTGCATACTTTCTTAATACTAATAAAGACAAGAACGTTGACAATACACGTTGAATAGTTTGCATTCTAAGCGTATTGTGGCTTACTTATGAAATTCCTCTGTAGTATTGCATTCACTGAGAAATGACATGATTACATGTAACCCGTATGTTCGTTGGTTTATTTATGAGCTCCATACGACTACTTATGGTAGCTTTGAAAAAGAAGTCAGTTTGCCATGTGAACACTTGACGGTAGAACTGTAACAGTCGCGAGTCTTGTGAATCGAGCGTTCATTTTATTATTCATTGTACTTGTTACAGTTATCTAAAATAGCAAGGTGAAGCATATTCATTGAAATAGCTGTGATCTAAATAAAAAAAAATGTACTCTATATTGTTTTTTAAAAATGTCAGATTGTTGGCCATTGTTGCCTTTATCATGAATTTTGATTCTTGTACAAATTCGAAAGTAAGTAATTTATTAATATTATAATATTTTACGTTTTAATTTCTTATCTAAAATCTAAAGTTCTTATCTAAAAAGTCGAAAATATTTTAGATTTTCGATATGATCACGGACGAAGAATTTTTAAAAATATTTCATACCGAACGTGAAAAAGGTAACATAAGTCTCATTTTAAATTGTAAATCTTTTCTTCGATAAAAAATGTTTAAATTTTTTTATATAATTTCAGCACCTGAGCATGAATTTGTAACGTTAAATACATCCACTACTATTCAATTCAGACGGACTTTATTGCCCCAACAGCGGTTTTTATCATTTACTGCATTTGGCGTTCATTATAATTTAAATTTAAAACTTCAAGATGATGTTTTACTAGGAAAGAATACACCTATTTGGCATGCTAAAACAAACCCTAGAGATTCTTCCAATACAGAATATATTTTATTAAAAAATGTAAGAAACACTATTTTTACTTAATTAAGAAACTATATTTACTGACCCCAAAACACACTTTTATTCTAAAGCCATAGATATGAACGAATAAAAGCTGTACTCATAATATTTATCTTATTAAACTTTTTTCTCAGTGTATTATCGCCTTAAATTCGTTTTTTTTAATAAATTTTGATTTATTTAGATTTTAATTATTATCTTTTAATATTTAGTGTTATGTGGGTCTTATATTAATTTTAAAAATCAATATACTTGATGTGCAAAAGTTTGGAAATATCAATATCGCGATTTTGAATCATTAGGCCTGACAAATAAACCTATGAAAATGTTAAAGCCCAATAAAATTATGACTTTATTGGAAATAAAACAGCTGTTTGATCTAATTAAAAAGATTTCTGATCCTTCAATATAAAACTTAGTCTGTACGAAGACTTGATTAATTTTATTATTTGATTAAAATAAACAATTTTCCAACTGTGTCATCGATGTTTCCTAACTTTTTTCATATCATACACCCAATCTGTAAAAAAATTATTATACATCTACAGCCCAAGTTTTAAATATCAAGTTATTTCGTTTGTCAAACAGCTTCTTCTTCCGTTTGTCAGTCTTCTCTGTTTATTTGACTCAAATAAGTAGAATTTACTTTTAAAGTATTATAATAGCAAATAATTTTTTAAAGCGTATTTTTAATCACAAATTACTTCAGTATTAGTAAAAGACAATTTTAAATATTTAGATTAAATTATATTGATCATAATTCCTTTGGGTAAACATGAAAATTTATTTATAAAATTATAGATTTTGGATAATGTAAATGGAATTTATCAAGACTCTAGTGGTATGGCAACCTTATTGGAATACAGATTGACAAAATCTGGGAAAGCTTTTTACGTAAGTGTATATCAAACAAATAATTGTAAAATAGGTTGTCCGTATAGCAGTTTTAAATGTAATTTGAATAAATTAACTTTTAGGGAGGAATGATTGCAGCAGATTTAGCAATTAGCCCACTTCCTGAACGTTTAGTTAACGAATTATCAAATAGCACTAAAGATGGTGCAATAAAAAATCATGTTATATATAAAGTGATTTCTGAAAATGTAACAATCGACAATGATCCCATCGGTAATGATTCTCTCTCTTCGATGCTTTTATTTGAATTATTTTTATAATATATTTATTTTTGTAGTCGAGCCAGCTGCAAAATATAAGATAGATACACCAAGGGCGCAATCGTTAAATATTTTATATCCAGAAATGTTAGTTGTCGTAGACGCATCTTTGTATAAGTAAGTAATAGACAAGATTTTGAGACAAGAGGAAAAGCTAATATACTATTGCATTAATGGGAGGGGGGCATCGAAATATCGAATTTTTTTTACAATATAGAAATAGTTACATTTGAATTGCCAGTGATGGCTTATAAGACATGACAATTTTTCGTGACCCTAAAGTCGAAGGTACATACCGGCGAAAAATAAAATAATTAGTCTACATTATTATTGTTTTTCGCCGGTATGAACCTTCGGCTTTATGGTCACAAAAATTTTCACGTTTCAGTCAATGGCAATTCGAATGTAAGTATTTCGATCATATTCTGTTTATTCTTTATGACCATTCGACAATTTGAACAGTCTAGTTATACATCTGAGACAAATCAGTCATTTGTAAATATTTGATGTCGATGTGAACATTCGCATGTTCGCCCCCCCCCGCCCCCACGTTAATTAGGTACAATTAGACTTGAAATTATTTAAAATTATTGTATTATCCGTTTCATAGGCAATTAGGTGAAGAACCGATTTCTGCTATGAATTATTTAGCACCTTTTTGGAACGGTGTAGATTTGAGGTACAAGCTTTTTAAGTCTCCGGAAGTTAAAGTGAATGTTGCTGGAATAATTTTGGCACAGGTTGAGTTTGAATTTTGAATAACTAAATATATTTGTTTTTAATATACCTGCAAATATATATATTAAAAATTTTTAGGATGAAACAGCTTTGAATTTTTTATATAGTAACTTGGATGAAAAAGGAAGAATATTCGGAAAAAGTGCATTAGTAGATGCTGGCGAATATTTTAGCAAGAATGCCAAACTTTTCACTCCTAAAGATGCAGTTATCATTATGACTAAGTAAATTTATTTATCTTTTTTTTTTACTTCATTTATCCATTACTATTTCATTAATAATATTACATATTTTAATTATTAAAAACATTTTTCTATTAAAGGCGGGACATTTGTAGTTTAAAATACGGAACTTACTGTAAATCTTCGACACTAGGTAAAGCATTTACAGGACATATATGTTCAAAGAAAAAGAATACTGCTATTTTTGAAGATAACGGTGGATATAGTGGAATCATAACTGCCACTCACGAACTCGGGCATTTGTAAGCACTAATTTATAAAAGATTATTATTATTACCTTTTTATGAAACAATCTTTGCACTGCAATTTCATATAGATTTGGTTTATTTATTTATCAAGATTGTATACATTTTTCTTAAGGCTCGGATTGACACACGACGGCGATGATGAAGCGTCAAATTGTTCAATAGAAGATGGATTTATTATGGCAAGTGCGAAATACCGATCTAAAAACAGTTCTCGCTGGTCTATGTGCAGTCTGAGGCAATTAAAACGTTTTGCGAGGTAATTTATTTAAAACGCAGTGGATAAATGCTTTTTATATCAAATTTTAAATTATCTTTTTATTTTAAAGTTTGACAGCTGCTAATTGTTTAGAGAATAAACCTGCTAAATTAGGCCCATTGGTCGCTCAAACTTTGCCAGGAAAAGTACTGTCCCTTGAGGATCAATGTTCTGCGCGCGGAGGAAAACCATGCGTTGTAAGAAAACATTTAATTTACTAAATAATTTTATTCATTTTTTAACTAAATTTAATTAAATTATCTTTCTGCAGTATAATGCTACCGTTTGTTGGAAACTGTATTGTACGAAGTCAATGACAAATTTCAAGTGTGTGGGAAAAGGTCCTGCTGCTGAAGGATCCACCTGCGGTGAAGGCTTAGTAAGAATAGAAAAATAAAAAAATTTATTTTCACAATAATACTTAACAAATTTTTACTGTTTAATACATTTTTTGTTTGCAGTATTGCAGGAATGGCGAATGCATCTTAGAAACGAATGAAATACAAAACAAATTACCATGAGATTAGTGACGCAGAAGTTAAATAATCAATTAGTTATAAGGCATATGTGCTTAAAATTAGATATATTTTTTATGTATTAAAATTGTTGTTAAATAAAAATTTGTTATTTTTCTTTTAATTCTTTGACTTATTTGATATCCTTTTTAGCTGTTGTATTGATTGCTACGAGATTTGTTTATTTAAGCTGAGTATCTACTATATTCCCGTCTTTCAAAAGCGTGAAAATATTGATTATGTATTTTTATTTCTAAATTATTTATTTTCATTTGCATTAATAAATTATTAACATACTTGGCTGGTACAATAAATTAATAATTTGATCATTCAGAAAAGTTCCACGGGTTATCTGTTCCTGAAATGAAAAATCGAATCAAATTAAAATTTTCAAAACATGACAAATTCAATGTTTGGATTATCAATGATAAATTTTAAAAATATTTGTACTTACTATAAAGCTCAATGATCGTGTCAGCGACACCATGAGCATTTTGGACTCTGCATGTATAATATCCGTAATCTGATGACTGTATCAAAGTAACATAATGTGTGTGAATGAATTCGTCAGTTGAAGAATGAGGTACTTCCTTAACTATTTCTCGGCCATTTTTTAGCCATGTAACAGTCGGTGCAGGATTAGCCTCTATGTGGCAATGAAGCTTTACGTTGTAACCTCTAGCTTGCCCAATTCGAGGTCGTGGCGTATCAACGACTGGCGCAAACTCGACATTTAATTTAACTTCAGACTTTGCCACTGGACTTATTCCGTTGTCAGCAATGCAATAATAGGTACCTCGATGCCTTCTATCGACGTTCGATATATTTAAAACGTTTTCGCTTTAAAAATCATATATTAATAAAATTAGTAAGTCTAAAGTATATATATAGCATATGTGGGATAGATACTGTATTATTTTCTCAAAGTAATACTTAAATAATGCGCCCAAAAAATATTTTAATTTTGATTAAAAATAATTAGTAGTGAGCAGTATTTCCATGGGTTAAATATTGTATTATAATTTACATTAAATTTGTCAAATATTACGACGTTTTTCCAAATCCTTGTAATAAATTAAAGGTACAATGATATAATGATTTATGCATTATATTATTATTACAAAAATTAATTCTACATTTATAATATTTTTACAAGAATGAAGTTTAACCCTCACGTCATGTAATGTATCGTGTAATGTATGTAATAATGTATGTAATCATGTCCGTATAGCAACGTAACATTATAGTCCGTACCCTGAGGGAATAATACATTATTTAATAGTTATTGTGCCCCACACAAAAAATAAAATATTGATCTTCTGATTGAAAAATCTTTTAATACATACTTGAAAGAAGTTCCACCTATTGGTAAAATTTCATCATATTCTCTTCTCCATGTTACCTGCGGCACAGGGTTCCCATCAGCTTTACATTCTAAATCTGCTGATTTACCTTCCAGTACGGAAGTAGGACTTGATATTCTAATTATTTCTGGTGGACTTTCTATATCAAGCCGCACTTCTTTGGAGATTTTATCGTTCACATCTCTCGAAATTTGACACTGGTAAAAGCCAGAATCATCCTTTTGCAAATTTTTTATCTAAAAAGTAAAATATAATTCTTTAGGATAAAATTACAAACATTTTTTAATTAATTTCACATACTTTGAGAGAATAGATAGATGTATTTGTATTATAATTTACAGAAAATCTTTTGTTATTAATTAACATGGCTGTATTTGTGGCAAGAAAAAATTGTTCACGACGGTCATTGCTAATTTTGACCCACAATAGAGTATTATTGTTTGGATTCTTTAAGGCACAATGAAATTCGACTTTCCCTTCTACAGATTTTATTTTATCTTCGGAAATACTTGTTATTTCAGCTCCCCATGAATATGCTGCTAAAAATGAAAACAGAATTTTTTATATAATTGTAGAATATTTTTCAGAAAACTATTATAGACACATTCAATAAGAAAAAAATATCAGTTATCATTATAAATCTATTGTAATAATACGTACTAGTTTGTAGAAATATGGTAAAAAATACTGCCTTGAAGAAATTTAGCCCCAAAATAAATCTCATTTTGTCACAAATTTCAATAATTGCAATAGAACTAATAATTAAAACAATTCGAAAAAATTGAGTAAATTATAGAACTTCTAGAATCGAATGAAAATTAGCAGATGATCGAAGCACGTCGCAGTTGTGCTTTCGAGTGTGGAAGTGCTCCGGTGCTACTGAATTTTATCATCTTACTTCCGATGAATCTTGTTACCAAGAATCATATCTCTTTGCGATATATATGCTTTAATAATACAAAAGAAAAACTTAAAGTTAGCAGCTACATTTATTAAAATAAAATGATTTTATAAAAACACAATCATTATTTACCCAATTACAATATATTTAAAATAAAAAGTACGTTTTGATGACTAATAATAATGAATAAAGTATGGATGACTACGCTAAGATACTAAGTAATAATTATGGCATTAGTTTGTTTATGCATGTAAAAATCGTACACATTTTAATTGTACTCAATTTAGCATAGCCCACTATATCTATATATAAATTTTACCAATGCTAAATTGAGCACAATATTTAAGTAAATTTATTAAATAACTAAAATTGTTCAAAAATTGTGACAAAACAAAGACTTCAGAATAAATTAAAGTGACAATTGCGCCAATGAATTTTTGTAAATTTTTCATGCAGTATTTTTACTAAATCTTTATTCTGCTTTAACTTTTGATCTATAACAAAACTTTTTTGATCAATTTTTTCAATCAACGGGATTTGATCTCCGCTTTCAAATTGTGTTAATTAGAATACTCTACAATTTTTCGCTATGAAACCACATATATAGACGATTGAAGAAACATCGATTTTGTTTTTAATTTTAGCTAACAGAGTACATAATTTCTGAAAAACTAAACCTTTTAAAATGAATAGACGCAGCTTCCTTCACATTTTATCCAATTTTATTAGAAAACATATCCTGTGGCCCAAATATTGGTACTCGTCTTCTTGTCAGTTATTATACATTTTATGACGTAACTAATAATAGCTTGCATAAAGTACATTGTATAATATTGAGTGTGTTTGATGTTTTGAATACATGCAGTTGGCCTCAATTGGCCATAAAAATTCAATTAAGATTTGGCAGTTATCAATAAACTAAACTTGTTATGACAGGTGTGATCGGTGTCTATTGAAATTAAATTTGACTTTAATAAATCAAAACACTCAACCATATTTTTTTTTGCATATTTCATTCTTATTATATAATAAGCAATAATAAGCTTAATTTTTGTTTGTACTTATCACATATGTATAAATTATCCTTATATATATAAACAATTGTTTATTATTTACTGAATATTATATTTGATTTGCTATAAATTATTTTTAACACATTTGCCAAAATTATTAATAAACATTTCAGAGTAATAATAAACAATCAATTCTGTCGGTTGGAATCGAAAATTAGAATGTGGAATGAAAGTAGTGTAACAATTTAATAAAAAAATTGCATAGCTAATAATTTTTAATTAATTTTATTAAGTGGTGATTGTCAAAATAATAATACCTTCTATTTTGAGGTTTTTTTCGATATGACTCGTTTCATAATCTGTTAATACTGTTAGGGAATTATATACACAGGTAACTGGAAGCAAAATAAATCATGACATTTAATGACGCATTTAAAGTGCTGTGTAATTTAACTGATTTGTAAGCGAAATATTGGAATTTAGTTAGCACAAGTGTTAAAATTAGTAGATTTGCTTAAAGTGTCGAATTGGTATATATAATCGCAAATTTTACATTGCTTTGCGTGACAAAGTAGTTATTGAGTTTTCAAGATGGGCTGCAAAATTATTCTTCTCGCGTTGTGTCTTATTGAACTCACTCTTCAGATTCAATGTTTTACGGTATCTATAATTTAACGTGTTTTACAGTCTTTTTATATTTATTTATGGCATAAGTAGAAAGTATGGGCTAATAAAATTTAAAAAAATCTAGAGAAATTTTTCAAAAGAAAACTTATATTTTCTAAATTAAAAATTTTAATTATATGAAAATTATTGAAGTTTTAAATTGTTATAAAAATTAATCGTAATGATATTATTATTTAATAAATTCTAGAAAATTAATATCTCTTTAAAGATGATTAAACAAAAGAGTTATACTTTAAAAAGGTGCTATTTGGTGTACAACTTAGTATTTAAATTAAATATTTTTTTTTTATTTATTTACCAGTACATTTTATAAAAGTAACATTTTACAGAGGTAACACAATTATCTGTTGATGAGACTGGAAAACATACATGACATAAAATCTTACTACTTATATTTCAGCATCACTTACGAACTGATTATCAAATAGATACACGCTATTTACAATTAGAAGTCGACGGAGTAGAATACAATTTAACTTTAAAAAATCGTGCACGTCAAACCATTTTTGAGAGCACCCCCGTATGGACTTTTGAAAAGTTGAATGAAGGTTATTCATTTTCTAAAGTTGAAAGTGTAAGTATTTTTGGAAGTTCATAAAAACATTTTTGAAGTGATTTAGTGATGTATTTATCAACTTATCAATTTAGGAAACGCGGCGAATCAATGGGATTTACTATCAGGATGATGAATATATGGCCAGCTTATTGGCTTATTACAATGAAGATGAAAAAGAAATATATTACGTAAGTTTATATGCATTTTATAATAAAATATTAATTGATTGAAGTTTTTATTTATTAAATAGGACGGTGTAATTGGAAAAGGGTCAAAAATTAGTAAGATTCATGCAGTTCCTGAAAAGTGGTGGTCACGACCAACTAATACAAAAAATGATGAAGAGGAATCAAAATCTGTAGAACACGATGAAGAAGAAACTCAAGAAGCATTAAAACTTCGATCTTCTGGCGGTACGTTTCTGCAATGTATTATTTCATAATTTCATAATTGGTAATTATGATTATTTTAAAAAATATATATTCTTTCTAGCAGAAGGTGACAAATTAGATAGTCCTTTATCTGTGCTACATCCAAAACTTCTTGTAGTTGTGGATTACAAACTGTTTGAGTAAGATCTCATCATTTTTATACTTTGATTTTTATTTTTATTATGATTTAATAATCATCATTTAAATTTTTTTTAGACTGTTAGGAAAGAATGTAGATAAAACTTTTAAATACGTTGCTGCTTTCTGGAATGCTGTTGATTTGAGGTGCAGCAAACTTGATTCTCCAAAGGTTGAAGTTCTTATTACTGGTATTGTTATAGCATCGGTTAGTAAATTATATTACTTTAAACTTAGAATTTCATTGAATTTTCACCGTCTAATTATTTTTTAAACTTATAATAAATTAGGATGCGAGTTCCAATGCTTTAGAGGCAGTGCGCGAATCTTTTAGTGAGAATTTCATTAAAAGTACTCAATATTCAAACTTTGATGCTACTTTCCTTATGACAGCGTAAGTATATAATATATATTATAAAATAATCTAAAGTAAGCCTTTCAATTAATTTTAATTTAATTATAATTTACAGATCAAACGATGTGGCTAGTGAAGGTATTTACTAACAGTACGCTTTTAAATCTATTTATTATAATTAAAATAAATTTGTTACAGACAAAACGAACCTTGGTGTAATTTGCAACAGACAGTATAGTATTTCAGCTTTCCAAGATAATGCTGGTTTCGAAGGTTTATTTACTGCTATTCATCAATTAGGACATTTGTAAGCGAATATTTTAATTTTTTACTACTTACAAGAAACTAAAATTTGGAGAATTTAAAATTCTTGTGATTAAAAATGAAATAGTCATCAGTTGACTTAATTGATAATCAAAATATTTGAAGTGCTAATATTTACATGAGTTAAAGAAAACTCTTAAACTCAATCAATTGTTTCTTGAAACATTAGAAACTTTGTTTTCATCGATTAAGATAATTATTTCAATAGATTCAAAAACAGGTTACTTCAGTTTATTTTTACTAATGAAATTTTTACTCATATTGTTTTTTATCCTCTAAATTCGTAACATTTAATCACATATTCACAATATGATAATATTTTTCTTTATATATTATACATTTCTGAAAAACTATTTCTGAATTTCCTACAAATTGAGTCTTCCTCGTGATGCGCAGAGATTGTTTTTAAACTCTAAATTCGTAATATTTAATCATGTATTCGTAGTATGATAATACTTTTCTTTATAAATTCTACATTTCTGAAAAACTATTTTTTAATTTCCTACAGATTGAGTCTTCCTCATGACGACGCAGAGATTTGCAATGCAAATTCTAGAGATACTAATACTTTTATGGCAAAATCCATCACAGAGGCAAACATACTTAATTGGTCTCAATGTAGCAAAGACATTCTCCAAAAATTTGCAAAGTAAGAATTTGTAAAATATTATTAGCGTAATATAAGAAATAGAATTTTAAATTGAAATATAAATTAATCTTTTGATTTGTTTGATTCTAGCTTGAAAGCTGCTAGTTGCTTGGCTGATACTTATCGCTATGAATAAAGTACGCATGTAAATTTGATTAAATTTGTAAATAAGAATATAAGAAAGTAAATACAAGTATATCTTTTTATTTTGTATAAATATATGTATATATAGATAAACATACACCTCTTCGAACTTGCGATGTTGCCAAATGTTTACGTTTGACGTTAGTCAAGTTAATGTTTTATAATTGATATTATTACTATAAATAACATTATAAATTAGGTTAATATATCTTAAAAACAATCTCTTAATTTCAATTACAACGCTTTATAAGTTCTGTAGATATTAATAATAATTTATTCAATAAGCTTCTATTGACTAGAGAGTCGTGCAAGACCCTCCTTAAACAAAAAGAGTGTTTATTCAATGCTAGTTGTTACACCAGAGACCATTTATGCCGTTGGGATTGGTTGGTTTCGGCAATCGAAGTGGACCCTGAACGTTCGGAAGCTCTTCCTTATATACAGTGAGTGAGCTAGCTCGCTCGCGGGCGTCGTGAATCCGCTGGTGCACCGCCTAGCGCGTGCTGTACTATCCGAATGCGGCGTGTTAATCAAACGGCGCGCAGAGTCTATACGGGTTGCATATAACAAATTAATCGTCAATCAAAATTGAAAAATTAACTAATTCCAAAAAAAAATCTAGAAGTTACTAAAGTTCACATATGTATCTTATTATTTGATATCTGCAAACAATCGTCAAAAATTGTCTCGAAGAAAACCCTAAAAACTGCCTTTCGTTTTAAATTTGTATATTATCTGAAACTTTAATTTCTTAATGCAATTTTTTTTTTCTACTTAGGTTGGGCAACTAGCTATGGAAACATTACTTAGTTTGACATCTAAGCGTGCCGGTGAATGGTTTAAAGAAGAATTGAGAGAACTTGGTGGTCTGGAGCACATTATAAAAACAATTACAGAATGTCACCGTCACATCAGTTCTGCAATTATTTGTCACACTAGTTGGAATGAACCATTATTAGGTAAATTACGAAAAGTTGATAGATGTTTAAGAGTATTAGAAAATGTACGTATAAAAAATAATTGTATTTCTTAATAATAAATTTTCTTATCTTGTTATATTTAATGTAGGTAACTCATATGAATGAAGAAAACCAAGTGTACTTGTTGAAGTATAATGATAGCATTTTAGTAGTTACGTTGGCTAGTCTTTATAATTTTTGTGGAGAAGAAATTCCAAAATTTCCGACTCAAGATAGCAGTGATAAAAGTTCAAATGGAGCTGTAATTAGAGAATGTTTATTTGCGGTCATCAAAGTTTTAATTAATCTAACTCACCGTTTCAATGGACAATGTAAGATTTTTTTATTATCTATTATATATTATATTATGAGTTTTAATATATTGTAATACAAATGTAGTCAATGGATTAGCAGAGAGGAGGTTGCATCTTAATCGACCATCTAAGCTAAGCTCCCCTAAACATATTTCACATTGATTTGTAAAATTGCTACCTGTGCAGCTTTATGCGATTAGAAAAGTTTTTTTCCCAACTCGGGCATGAAATGGCCCTCATTTCACGCTAGAAAGTAGCGTAGAAAATCGAGCATTCCAAACGTTTGTTAAAATTGTTTGTCCGAGCGGGGAAAAATATCATTTTTCCCCGCCTCCGGGGGGACTTATCGGCGAAAACAGTCACTTTTTTGAATTTAAAAAATTTTTAATTGTTTTTTTTTTCAGTATTTTTTTTATTTTTCATTTTTAATCGACTGTTTGAAGCAACAACTATTTTTAACGAAAAATTCCGCCATTTTGTAGGTGTAAAACTATTTTAATGTAAAAAAAAAAAAAACACCGGAGGGGGGGTATTTTTACAATGTGTGTACCAAAGGGTATAGCCGGATATCCTAGTGGAAAATACCCCTGAAAGAATTTCATATTTGATTGAATGGGTCAAAAGAACCTATAAAAAGACTTCATTAGCCAAATTTTTAGACCCCTAGGTGCCTCCCTCGGGTCACATACCTAAAAAAAACGTAGTTTTTGAACTCTTTTGTTTTTCTAGCGCATTGTAGCTCCAAAAAATCTGAAAAAAATCATATAAGTGCATTTCTGCATCGCGAATTAGCATGAATTTTTTCATAATTTTAGAAACTTAAATGCGCCTCAGAAAAATTCCCAAAATTTTCAAATCATTTTCTAACCTCAAAGGTATTAATTGACAAAGTTTTAAATATGCTTATTTAATATACTTTTCTTCATTTTTTTGAACTGAGGACTTTTATTTTCTGACAAAACGGGAGAAAATGCTTAAAAATCGCAAAAAACACTTTTTTTACAACTTTTAGACAATTTTATCAACTTTTCAGAGCTCGTAGATAAAATTTGCGGTCAGAAATCGATTCACCGACCAAAAAATATGTGGAAATACCTCCGAGGATAGTAAATACTTTTTATAATTAATAAAAATTATAATCTAATTTTCTTAATAAAAATATTCATTAAAAAATTAACATTCCAAATGACGTAACTTTTTTTTATTCAGAAAAGTTTAATAGAAAAGAAGATATTATTACAAATATTAAAAAATTTTTTTTAACAATCTGTAATTGATGGATTTGGTGGATAGATAATTTGGCTGGGGGAAGTACCGCAGGAAAATAAGCACTTAATGCATACTTTTAGATGATACAGAACACTTTTAT